>JAWPHD010017433.1:40000-44654 GCA_037043455.1 Cyrtodaria siliqua | reverse complement strand
GACGTTAAAACAGTTAGTGTCGACTGAGACAATGACATTGATGGATTATGCAGTAAAACAACTTCAAAAATGCAATCAGTGAAAAAAACGGATTTTCATAACATTGTGACGTCACTGACGTCAAGACGTTATTACATAGAGAATCGTTTTTACATTCTTGCACAACTAGACCCTAAACTCTATAATCTTTGAAAGTTTCATTTAAATCCGACTTTAAATGTTTAAGATCTAGTGCTAACAATATTTGTATCATGACGTCACTGGCGGCCATCTTGGATGACGTCATGACAATTTTCGACTTTCTTACACAACTCATCCCCATTCTCTACAGGCTGTGAAAGTTGCATCAAAATCCGATCAAAAATGAACGAGATATAGCAATTACAATAGTTCTTAAATGACGTCACTGATGGCCATTTTGAATGACGTCATGGCGTTTAAAATGTCAGCGTCGACTGAAACAATGACACTGATGGATTTTACAGTAAAAAAAACATGAAAAATGCTATCACTGAAAAAAAAAGACTTTTTATAACATTGTGACGTCACTGACGTGAAGACGTTATTACGTAGAGACAAGTTTTTACGTTATTGCACAACTAGACCCTGAACCCTACAATCTTCGAAAAGTTTCATTCAAATCAGACTATAAATGATTGAGATCTAGCGATAACAAGATTTGACTGATGACGTCACTGGCGGCCATCTTGGATGATGTCATCACCCCAAAAGCTTCGAGGCACTATTCCCACCTGAGCTATACTGATGTGTAACATTTTGACACGATGCGACTAATATTTCTATGCAAAGTGGAGCTAAGAAGAAGAAGAAGAAGAAGAAGAAGAATAAGAATAAGAATAAACAGAACGAAAACAAAAGGTCTTTCCACTGAAAGGTGGGAAAGCCCTAATAAACAGAACGAAAACAAGAGGTTTTCCACTAAAAAGTGGAAAAGCCCTAATAATAAGAAGAATAAACAGAACGAAAACAAGAGGTTTTCCACTGAAAAGTGGAAAGCCCTAATAATAAGAATAACAGAACGAACACAAGAGGTTTTCCACTGAAAAGTGGAAAGCCCTAATATACAGAACAATAACAAGAGGTCTTTCCACTGAAAGGTGGAAAGCCCTAATAACTAGATTTTGATCAGAACCTGATCAAACGGGCTATCCTGTCTTAATGACATCATGACGTCACAACTGTCAGAGTCGTCGAAGATGAAGACACTAATTGGTTTATCACGAAAATAAATTCGAACATGCATCAACATCCAATCATAAATGAAGGAGATATAGTGATTACCAGATTTTTTAAATGACGTCATTGGCGGCCATTTTGGATAACGTCATGACGTTAAAACTGTCATTGTCTTTTCAAACAATGACATTGATATATTTTGCATTAAAATACCTCAATATATGCAATCAGTAAAAAAACGGATTTTTCATAACATTATGACATCACTGACGTCAGGACGTTATTATATAGAGACACGTTTTTACATTCTTGCACAACTAGAACCTGAACTCTACAATCTGTGAAAGTTTCATTCAAATCCGACTATAAATGTTGGAGATCTTGCGCTTACAAGATTAGTATCATGACGTCACTGGCGGCCATCTTGGATGACGTCATGACAATTTTCGACATTCCTGCAAAATGCAACCTCATTCCCTACAGCCTGTGAAAGATACATCAAATCCGATAATAAATGAAGGAGATATAGCGATTACAAGATTTCTTAAATGATGTCATTGGCGGCCATTTTGAATGACGTCATGACGTTAAAACTGTCAGCGTCGACTACAACAATGACACTGATGGATTTTACAGTAAAAAAAACATGAAAAATTCTATCATTGAAAAAAAGGACTTTTCATAACATTGTGACGTCACTGACGTCAAGACGTTATTACACAGAGACACGTTTTTACATTCTTGCACAACTAGACCCTGAACCCTACAATCTGTGAAAGTTTCATTCAAATCAGACTATAAATGTTTGAGATATATCGATAACAAGATTTGTCTGATGACGTCACGTGCGGCCATCTTGGATGATGTCATGACGCCAAAAGCTTCGGGACACTATTCCAGCCTGAGCTCTATCAATGTGTAAAATTTAGAGACCGTGCAACCAGTCTAACTCTGACAAGTGGCGGTGAGAAGAAGAAGAAGAAAAGAATAAGAATAAACAGAACGAAAACAAGAGGTCTTTCCACTGAAAAGTGGAAAGCCCCAATAAACAGAACGAAAACAAGAGGTCTTTCCACTGAAAAGTGGAAAGCCCTAATAAACAGAACGAAAACAAGAGGTCTTTCCACTGAAAAGTGGAAAGCCCTAATAAGAAGAAACAGAACGAAAACAAAATGTCGTTCCACTGAAAAGTGGAAAGCCCTAATAATGAGAAGAAGAAGAATAAACAAAACGAACACAACAGGTCTTTCCACTGAAAGGTGGAAAGCCCTAATAACTAGATTTTGATCAGAATCCTGATCAAACGGGCTTTCCTGTCATGACGTCACAACTGTCAGAGTTGTTGAATGTTGAAGATGAAGACACTGATTGATTTAACACGAAAATAACGTTGAACATGCATCAGTGAAAAAAAAAAATTCTGAATATTTTGACGTCACTGCAATCAGTAAAGAAAACGGATTTTTAATAACTTGTGATGTCACTGACGTCAAGACGTTATGACACAGAGACACGTTTTGACGTTCTTTCACAACTAGATCCTAACCTCTACAAGCTATGAAAGTTTCATTCAAATCCGACCATACGTTTTCGCGAATTACCGCTAACAAGATTTTTAGCATTTTTAGTCATGACCATTTTGAACATATTTGCATAACTCAACCTAATTCCCTACAGGCTTTGAAAGTTGCATCAAAATGCGATAATAAATACAGGAGATATAGCGATGACAATATTTATTTAATGTCGTCATTGGCGGCCATTTTAGATGACGTCATGACGTTAAAGCTGTCAGCGTCGACTAAGATGATGACACATTGATTTTCCGATAAAATTCCTTAAAACATGCAATTAATGAAAAAAAAACATATTTTTAATAACATTGTGACGTCACTGACGTCAATACTTTGTAACATAGAGAGACACGTTTTGACGTTCTTTCACAACTAGACCATAAACTCTACAATCTGTGAAAGTTTCATTCAAATCCCATCGTAAATGAATGAGATACAGGGATAAAAAGATTTGCATACAAACGCCAATGGCGGCCATCTTGGATGACGTCATGACCCCAAAAGCTTCGCGGCACAATTCCAGACTGAACTCTAACCCTGTGCAAAAGTGTAACGCTCTGCGACCAAAACTACTATGAAAAGTGGTGGTGAGAAGAAAAAGAACAAGAAAAAGTAGTAAAAAAACGGGTTTGTAATAATATTATGACGTCACTGACGTTATTATATAGAGACACGTTTTTACATTCATGCACAACTAGACCCTGAACTCTGCAATCTGTGAAAGTTTCATTCAAATCCGACTATAAATGTTAGAGATCTTGCGCTAACAAGATTTGTATCATGACGTCACTGGTGGCCATCTTGGATGATGTCATCACAATTTTCGACATTCTTGCACAACAAAACCTATTTCCCTACATGCTGTGAAAGTTGCATCAAAATTCGATCATAAATGAAGGAGATATAGCGATTACAAGATTTCTTAAATGACGTCATTGGCGGCCATTTTGAATGACGTCATGACGTTAAAACTGTCAGAGTCGATTGAAACAATGACACTGATGGACTTTACAGTAAAATAACATGAAAAATGCAATCACTGAAAAAGGACATTTCATAACATTGTGACGTCACTGACGTCAAGACGTTATTACATAGAGACACGTATTTACGTTCTTTCACATCTAGATCATGAACCCTACAATCTTTGAAAGTTTCATTTAAATCCGACTAAAAATGTTTGAGATCTAGCTATGTCTGATGATGTCACTGGCGGCCATCTTGAATGACGTCATGACCCCAAAAGCCACGGGGCACTATTACAGCCTGAGCTCTACTAATGTGTAAAATTTTGACATGATGCGACCAATATTTCTATGAAAAGTCGAGCTTAGAAGAATAATAAGAACTAGATTTTGATCAGAGTCTGATCAAACGGGCTTTCCTGTCTTATTGACGTCATGACGTCACAACTGTCAGAGTTGTCGAAGATGAAAAGACTGATTGATTTATCAGGAAGATAACTTCGAACATGCAATCAGTGTAAAAAACGAATTTCTGAATATTTTGACGTTAATGACGTCATGACGTCATGACGTCCGGATACCGTATGACGTTCTTGCACAACCTGACCCTGAACTCTACAATCTGTGAAAGTTTTATTCAAATCCGATAATAAATGAAGAAGATATAGACAAAACAAGAGTTCAATTATGACGTCACTGGCGGCCATCTTTGATGACGACATGACAACATTTCACATTATTATAAGCACAACTAGACTTTGATATCTACAAACTGGGAAATAAATGAAGGAGATATGACGATTATAAGATTTCTTAAATGACGTCATTGACGGCCATTTTGGATGACGTCATTACGTTAAAACTGTCAGCGTCGACTGAGACAATGACATTGATGGATTATGCAATGAAACAACTTCA
>JAWPHD010017433.1:0-32500 GCA_037043455.1 Cyrtodaria siliqua | reverse complement strand
CAGAGACAAGTATTTATTTTACCGCATCTGTGCCAAACAGAACGCTTGCAGGTGGCTCACCATTGTTCTCTAGTGTTATACAAGGCGGTAACAACTACAATGAGATAACCGGAACCTTCACGTGTTCTGTGCAGGGTCTATACCAGTTTTCAGTATATCTTTATTCTGAAAACAGCGAAGTATCTTGTTTAATAAGGAAAAACGGGATAAGCCTGGTACGCGCTTTTACTGGTAACTGTATTGCCTGGCATTCTGGATCCGCATCTGTGTATGTGGTGTTGAGTGTAGGGGACATTGTGAATGCGTTCTGTTACAACTGGGATAGGATCAATCATTCGCACGCTACTACGTTTACCGGTGCTCTTATTCACGCAAACTAATAAAACATTGGTATTGACTTGTATACATGAATATACGGCTGGTATTGTATGTTATCAGTATGCGTGTCATATGCAAGTTACTTGTAATCAACATATAATATTGCATCACACTTTACATATTGTACACGTTGTAGTTTCTATTAATCGCTAACTTACTTTCAGTATTGCTTAATCAATTTGTAAAGCATAAACCTGTTTTCAAACTAATGAATGATGGCGAGCTGGGGTCGATTTTATAATGTTAAATTTGGAGTGCAATATCACTTTTGCATGACAGTTTATGTTTGTGCAGAGTTAATGGTATTCTGAGACTAAATCGCTTCCCTGACTTCTGATACAGGTCTAGTTTAGCATGTAATCCCCTCTACACCCCTTATATGAGAGAAATTCGGTAAAACTAGCCTATCCACATTACACATGGGCTTAGACGTTTTTTGTTGGCTTGGTTTGTCTTTCCTTCAAGAGCTTTTCACACACACTGCACTGTTTACCTGACTTCTCTTAAAACCGTTGGCGTTACGACCGGTTATACGAGGTAGACATTACGTGATCTCGCCTTAATTCCATTAAGCGATGGGAAAGCTTATATTAGCAGGATATTTCGACAATAAAACACGTTTAAAAACGTTTTGTATTGAAAAATGCTATAACCTTCATTATGTAAACTTTTTAAGCCGAAATTAAGGTTTTATTTCATACCCCAGCCATCCCCGTTTTCGGTTCTTGGAGAAAGAGTTGGATGGAGTATAAAATTAAGTACTCCGACCACGTAATGAGTTTTTCCCCTTATATTGTCAATTATTTAGCAATGCCTGTTTGCCTTTTCAATTTTTATCTTTAAAAAACATATTTCACTTCACACATATATCTAGGGACCAAAATTCAGGTTTTAGGACCCAATCTAGTCATGCCGGACAAAAGCACCAAACATTCCTAAAATGTGTGTTTTATATTTCTCCATTTTTTTTAAAAGGGTCCCTAAAGGTTCGTGAATCTCTAAATGTACCTTTCGGGGTCAAAAACAAAAAAAGAAACGGCAGATTTCTGAAATAATTCAATAAAAATATATTTTAAATGTTTATTCATTATTTTATTTACACATTTAAATGTAATAATACTATTCCTATGAAATAATAAATACATTAAGGGATAAATATGGGTCTTTTGGCAAAAAACATGGAAAAATAGTAGAAAAACACTAAAACTGCTAATTTTTGGAATAGTTCAATACTTTTTTATTTCTTTAGCATATCTCTTATTTTCTTTTACCAAGGTATAATGATATTTTTTACATTTCATCTTATTTTTAAAGGGTCCCCAAGGTTCGTGAATCCCTAAATATACATTTTGTTGGGGTCAAAATTGCAAAAACAACTAAAACTGCTGATTTCTGGAATAACATATATTTTAAATGCTGTTCATTATTTTATTGAACCATTTAAGTGTAAATGATAATATTATGAAATAATAAATAAATAAAGGAATATATATGGGTATTTTGGCAAACAACATGGAAAAAAAGAGTAAAAAAACAACACTAAAGCTGCTAATTTTTGGAATAATTCAATAAAACAATATTTTTTTTAACGTATCTCTTTTTTCTTTTACCATATTAGGTATAATATTATTTTATACATTTCGGATTATTTTTAAAAGGTCCACAAAGGTTCGTGAATCCCTAAATGTATTTCTTTTTTGGTCAAAATGTTGGAAAAATAACTAAAACAGCTGATTACTGGAATAATTCAATAACAAATATATTTTAAATGCTTAACACATTATTTTTTTTACCACTATAAGTGTATTGATATATGTTAATGAAGAAATAAATAAATGAAGGATACATATGGGTCTTTTGACAAAAAATGGAAAAAAAAAGAGTAAAAATAAAGTACTAAAACTGCTGATATCTGGAATAGTTCAATAAAAACATTTTTTTAGCTTATCGCTTATTTTCGTTTACCATATTAGGTATACTGATATTTTATACATTTCGTCTTGTTTTTAAAAGGGTCCACAAAGGTTCGTGAATCCCAAAATGTAATTTTGCAGGGTCAAAAAATGACTAAGACAGTTGATTACTGGAATAATTCAATAACAAATATATTATAAATGCTTAACACATTATTTTATTTACCACTATAAGTGTATAGATATATGTTAATGAAAAAATAAATAAATGAATGATAAATATGGTTCTTTTGGCAAAAAATGGAAAAAAAAAGAGTAAAAATAAAGTACTAAAACTGCTGATTTCTGGAATAGTTCAATAAAAAATTTTTTTTAGCTTATCGCTTATTTTCGTTTACCATATTAGGTATACTGATATTTTATACATTTCGTCTTATTTTTAAAAGGGTCAACAAAGGTTCGTGAATCCCAAAATGTATTTTTTGCAGGGTCAAAATATAACTTAAATTGTTGATTTCTGTAATAAATATATATTTTAATTGCTTATTCATCTGTTCATTCTTTTATGTATTATTATAAAATGTCAGAATATCCCTAATTCTCTATATCACACTCGGTGTAATGATAACTTTCTTGTAATTAATTAAATAAATCAATCAAACAATCAATCAATCAATCAGTCAATCAATAAAGGGATACATGTGGGTATTTTGCTAAAAAAGAAAAAGAAATAACTAAAAAAGCATTTTTTCTGCAATAATTCAATAAAAACATATTTGTATGAGTTTCCGTTATGACTGTGTTTTTGTTTAACTCCTTTTATAACAAGGGAATATTAGATATAAACCTTCTTGTGTGCGGTCTTGCGAGTAACATGACAGGTGTGGCCTGTACATGAATGTGTGTGTGTATATTGAAACCTGCTGTGTCTACTTTTGTACAAATATGTAGGTTTGGTCTTACGTATAACATGACAGGTATGGCCTGAATCTGTGGGAATGGGTAATTTGAAGCCCGCTAATCTATGTTCTTTACAAGTAATGGGTGTGTACTTACTTGTAACATTACAGTTATTGTTTGTATCTGTATGAGTGGTGAGCTACTTGAAGCCTTTTTATTCTAAATGTTCGTCTGTACAATATGTGGGTGTACCTATTGTACTTATACTTGGGTGTTATTTACGTGTAAGTTGTGGCCTTTATCATGCTGAGTCTGAGTAGGTTAAAGCTTTCTGACACTACGTGACAGGTATGCATTGTATCTATATAAGTGTTGGTGGCTTTAATCTCACTGTATCAATGTTCTGTACAATATGTGGCGTAACATGGAAGGTATGGCCTAAATCTGTATCAGTATGGGCTACTTGAAGACTTCTGAAGCTATATTCTGTAAAATACATGGGTGTATACTTACGTCTAAATTGACATGTATGGCCTATATTTGTATGAGTTTTGGCTACTCGAAGCATTCTGACTCTATATTCCATACAATACTTGGGTGTAGGCTTACATGTAACCTCACAGGACTGGCATTTATGGTCTGTATATATATATAAGTGTAGGTAACTTGAAGTCGACTCTCTCAGTGTTGTGTCCAAATATGGGTTTGTGATCTTACATGTAACATGATAGGAAAGGCCTGTATCTGTATGAATGTGGGCAACTACGAGAGGCACCCCACTTATAATTGAACCCTTTGGTTAAGGTGGGTTTTTTCAGCGGAAGTGATTGTCATAAAAAAATACGTGATTTAATGATGTGAAACTGTCATTTAGAACGTATGCATTTAAAAATAATAGGTCCTTTTTAAATTGCATTTTGAATAAGGTGTACACCATTTTCTAATTTGAAGCCTATATGTTGCTGTTGCCGTGGAGTTTTACCTTAAACCAAATAATTGCACTAAATGCATATCATAATTGTTTAAACCTGTGTTTATAATTTAAATATGATCGTATGTTTTATTTTAAGACAAAAATATAGATGCTGAATTAAAAGCTCGACTTTGCTATCGCAATATTAAAACATTGACAGATAATAGGAAAATTTGCTCCAGTATTACTGATAATTTTATAAATTAACCAAAATAACTGTTTTTATCATATTTTGTGATATAAAAACATGAACAGTTATTGTTGATGTATATCATATATGTATATCGTATACCCTATAAAGATATATTTGGTAAATAAATATATTATTTTTATCATTATTTGCAAATGTGTGTGTTTTGACCCTAAATTTTAAGTTATATATTTTTCTTTCTTTTCTTTTGAGAAAATTATGAAACTTGTTTTTTATAGCGGAGGAAGTCACAAAAATGCCTGCAGTTAATGTTTTGAACTAGACGCTTTCGTAAATTTAGTCATTTTCATAGTTGAATTTCATGTTAATTTTCGCTAAAATCTTGAAAATCGACAAATTAAAAAAAAATGCATATTACACTTTTCTACGTTCAGGCATGGACATATCGGATTACTATAACCTTTAACGATATTTTAAAAGCATTTGTGTTAAAATTTGTATTGCAGTTATTTTTATAATTGACGATTTTTGCTTCAAAATGTCATTCTCTACCCATTTTCAAAAATGCGGATGCAGCAACATTAGGAAGCGCATAATAGTGCATGTCATAATGTTTCATATCGAAGGTATCATTAGACTTGACATTACAATCAACATATTCGGCGAGAATTTCAAGATAGTTGATTCAGTTACACAATAAAAGTGTTCAAATATAAGTGGGGCGCCTCTCGTAGAAGCCTTCTGTATCTACAAGTATGTTCTTTATAATACGTTAGTATATACTTAAGTGTAACACAACTAGAATGACTTTTTTCTGTATGAGTGTAGGTAAGTTGAAGCCCGCTTCCTCTTGGTTCTGTACAATATGTGAGTGTATACTTAAGTGTAACATAACATGTATGGTCTGTATCTGTCTAGGTGTGGCAAGCTTGAAGCCCGCCGCCTCTATACACTGCCAAAGAAAAAATCTTGCTTCTAGAAAATAAAACTTATAGAAAGAAAATTTATCTTGTTTTGAGACAATTTTTCTTGGGAGTATACTTCGATATTATTACTTGTTTCTGCCACCATTAGGAATCTTGAAATAAGAAATAGTTTTCCTATAACAAGATTTCTTGTTTCATTCACACATGGTTCTCATTTCAAAAAATAATTTTCTCAAAATAAGAAAAATGATGAAAACCCAACATCTCAATATAAGAATTTTCTTTTCTTAATTTTTTAACAAGAAGCAAAAACTTAATTTAACTTTCTTATATTTTTCTTAAATTAAGAACCTACCTTAATCCAAGAAACCCTATTTTCTTGTAACTTTTCTTAAATTAAGAACTCAATCTTAATTTAAGAAACCAAACCAAGAAAAAGGAGTATAGCTAGAAATATTTTCTTATAAGAAAATACCAAGAAAGTATAATATCTGAAAACAAGAAAACAAATATCTTATTCTGAGTATACAGAATCTTGATGAATTCTACAATTTCTCAAATCAAGAAAGTTAACGAATTCTACAATTTCTCAAATCAAGAAAGGTTATCTTTACAGCAATGGCAATCAAAACTTGGACGAATTTACTTAAAATTCTAATTTCCTTCTACACAGCGCCTGTCGGCGGTACATAAGCATAATGAAGTCCTTCAACATAGCTGTTATGAATTTCCTGCACAACGGTCTTTACCACTGCATACATAGTAAATTTGTCAAATATCTGCATCAAAGCACGAATGTAATAAATTATGTATGCATGCAGCTATAGTTTTGTCTTTTTTGTATGTGTTCAGGAATAGTTCTTGAACATCTACTCAAGAACTGCTCAAGAATCGCGCTTAAACAATGCATGAACAGTTCTTCTCCAAAATGTTAAATGGCCCAAAATTCTTTGTTGTTCAAGAACTGTTCTAACAAGTTCTTGAACTTATAAGTTCTGAAAGAGTTCTTGAAGTTACAAGTTCTTGAACTGTTCCTGAACAAAAAGTTCAAGAATTTTGAGGCATTTAACGTTTTGGACAAGAACTGTTCAAGAACTGATAAGAACAATTCTGAAACCGTTCCCCATATATACGAAGCTCTCAGACGTAAGAATGCTGTCATCAGCAGAGGAAACATTCCTACCTGTCACAATATGACAAGTAAACAAACACTAAAACAACAAGAGGTCAATGACCTTGCAGCTCTACTGATAAGTTTTGATAGCTAGATCAGCATTCCTGTGAAGTTTCATGAAAATCCGTCGAGTAGTTTCAGAGGAGTAGTCGCTACAAGTTTTCATTATATACAGTGCATTAGGTAGTAAAGGATCACTCGGGTTAAAAACGTAAATTTAAAACTTAAGGAATTTTTCAAGAGCGTTTCTTACTGGAGGCTCTCTCAGTAATATGATAACCAACATTATTATGAACTATGCCTTATATGTGTGCTAGCTGAGTGTTGAAAATCTGCCGTTTTGCCTGTTTACAGGATCATTGTCCCTAAAAGTTTAAAACTTCAAATCATGGATATTTTGATGATCAGGCCTGAGCATTTTAAACCAAATTGTAGTAAAAAAACATCTGTTACACCTTATTTCATTTTAAGGGTATTTATTTATTCCTTTTAAAAACTCACATCTTTCAGGTAGTAATGGATCACTTTTTTTGATAGGTGTTACACTTAGTAGGTAATTACTCTCGGAAATATGTATCAAATCTTTAGGCTAATGTATGTATGTATGCTTTTATGATAACTCTTCAAACATGGAATGTTTGATAAAAAAACAAATGCATATGGGCTGAATAAATTAAATGTAAACAGAAACTGATCCGTTACTACCAATGATCCGCTATTGCCATATCAACTGTAATTCTATGTAAACAAAGATGGCCGCTGGCGGCCATGTTTAACGTCAAATCAAAATAATCTTTGACAGGAATCAACATCATGTCATACTGATCATGTTAGAAGAAGTCCCATATCAATATCACTTATAGTTTTCAAGAAGTAGTCGCTATAAACTTGTATTTTGAAAATCTATTTTTAACCATGGAGGCCAGCTTGAATTTTCTGCCGACCGAAAGTTTTGCTATGATCAATTAAACATCAAGAGCAACATTCGTGTGAAGTTTCATGAAAATCCGTCAAGTAGTTTTAGAGTAGTAGTCGCTACAAGTTTTCATAATATAACTATGTAAACAAAGATGGCCGCTTGCAGCCATGTTTAACGCCGAATCAAAAAAAGATCAAAAAGGATCAACATCATTCCATACTGATTATTTTAGAAAAAATCCCATATCAATATCACTTATAGTTTTCAAGAAGTACTCGCTATAAACTTGATTTGGCGGCCATCTTGATTTTCCCACCAACCTGAAAATGTTGCTAGGATCATTTAGACGTCAAGAGCAACATTCCTGTGAAGTTTCATGGAAATCCGTCAAGTAGTTTCAGAGGAGTAGTCCAACAAGTTTTTACTAAATAACTCCGTGTAAACAAAGATGACCGCTGATAGCCATGTTTAACGTCGAATCAAAATAATTTTAGACAAGGACCAACATCATGTCATGCTGATCATTTTAGAAAAAGTCCCATATCAATATCACTTAGAATTTTCAAGAAGCAGTCGCTACAAACTTGTTATTTAAAAATCTATTTTTAGATCTGGCGGCCATCTTGGATTTCACATCAACATGAATTTTTGATAGGATCAACTAGACTTCATGGGCAACATTTCTGTAAAGTTTCATGAAAATCCATTCAGTAGTTTTAGAGGAGTAGTCGCTATAAAAAAAATTACGGACGGACAGACGACGGACGCCGCACCACGGCATACATGTATCAGAGATCAGCAGAGCTAAAATTCATCCCTTATTTTTTAATAGTTTTATCTTTATATATTTACATTAATTTTTAATTACTATTTAATTTCTTCATCTTTCGTCGGTTTTTGCGCACACTATGACCTATTTATTTGTCGACGTGCCGTAAAATACCATTCATTCATTCTAAAACAAAAGGTGTATATTCAACCCACCGACATTTTTGGACGATATTCCCAGTGGGATTCCTACTGGTAAAAATATGTGTTATCCCAGCGAGATTATTGGGCAATATTCACAGCAAGGTGTGTTCCCACTGAGAATATCTCACCATAATCTCACTGGGATCCCGCCAAAAATCTCAGAGTGATCCCACCATAAAATCTCAGTTGGATTCCAGTGACATCCCTATCAGAATATCACTCAAATTAAACTCTTGACGCGTCCATTTTAACATGCAAATTAGGTAGAGCTCACGCGAGTGAGATGAGCAATGTTAGCAATGTTGAGCATGGCGACATAAGCCTCAGGTGTGTTTTTACTCTCTGAAATGAATACAAAAAGGCTGGTGAGTTTGCCATTAACACAAATGCGCCGACTATACACAAACATGGCCCGCCGATACCAGTAATAAAAAAATGACCGCAAGCAATACATGGAAAATAGATGACAAGACAACGCCCTATCACACAAGCTCAATATAATTATATAGCTTAATTATTCTTAATAAACGAGGTAAAAATTATTTAATGATCTCATACTGTTTGACGGTCCGTCATTACCAATTGGTCATGCAGACATTTTTTTCAAGACCACCAACATCTTGAGTTCAAATCCCAGGTGGGGCACATACACGGTTACTAAGCGAAATATGAGGTCTTCGGCACCACCATTAAAACTGACACAGTGTTTCGAACCAACAAATCTGAACATTGAACAAGGTCACTTACTTGTTTCCTATACTTCAAGCCAAATAAAATGATGTGTGGTTCTGTTTACCCGACCAATCCTAGATTTTTTTATTTTTTTCACCAACCCTAATTTTGTTTTTGTATTTTTTCGAGAAAAAGCACTAAAGTATATGAGGCGTATCTTCGTCATTCCGAAAGTGGCATTTCCGGTATTAAAAGCTAGATGGCAGCCTCCTCAATTTTAATCTTAGACTTAGGAATCTGAATCGAAAAATATTACGGCATTAGGCAATTAGGTTTATTTATGAACACTAGCTAACATGATGGAGGAATTTACAAGGTAACATGAAGCAAGACCAACCAACTTCCAGTCTAGGCTTTTTTACTGGTTCGAAAAATCGGTCACCAAAAAAACGTTTTCCCAAATGTAACCGGATCCACACATATTGTTTTATTTTGCCTTATGTACGCAATGAATTACATGCGAAAGTGCATACTACTGGACTTTTACATTGAGACTATAAAAACTAATTCTTATACAGGTATGTGTACTACTGAAAAGACAATATAGTAACTGTAGTTTATAACATTTAAAAAATTACAATTAATAATGTACATACATAATGATATGTATCTTAAAATTCTTTCAATTCAATTAGGCACATCATGCATCAGACGAAGGCATATATAAATACTGATTTTTTTATTATCAGTTCATCCAAGACCATTCATTATGATTCTTGAGGCATTGTTCATGTAGTCATCAGTCTTTTTTATAAAGGTGCTTCTACAACCTTAATAAATTCTGATACAATGTAAAAACAGCAGTCCCGTGGCAATACAGACAATCTTCCTTGGTGACCATTTTGGTAAGGCCAGTGTTTTTCATTCTGAGGTACTTTGATCTTTGCACCGTGAAATCTCATCCCTTCTCATCCGCGCGTACATCATTTTTGACCTCTCCAAGAAACGAAATCTGAAATTAGTTTTTCATAAAACATTAAAATACATCAGGTGTCTAACAGCTGCCTTATATAGTTTTTGTTTTAATTAAATCTTTAATAAAGTTTTTTCCGAGATTACCAGCTAGAGCTCTTTTATCACACCCTTTTGTGTGCGACTGCTGCAAGTGTCAACAACGAAATGATACCATAGGGTGAGTGTCCAGGGCCATTTAGCCATCATGTTTTATGTGCTTTCCCCCTTTAAACTTACAGCTAACAACACATACTGTTTAGTACAAGCTTCAGCACATTGGTTTTTCAAACAGCAAACTTTTTTCTTTGTTAACCAATACCAATTGTTTAATACAAACAGTTATTATACCTTCATATTTTGGTCAGGTAGAAAGTACAAAGACTCGAGGAGTATTCTCGTCCATGGCATTATCTTTCGGCCTCTTCAATTTGGCAGCAGCAACTTGATTAGATTTTCCAGCCTATAGAAATATAAATGTAACCAAAATAAGAAAGTTAGACATTAACTTTTTGAAAGACTGGGTTGAACGTCATCAGCATATATATATGAATACTCAACTGTAGGGGATGGGGAAGGATGGTTGTAGTGGGTGGGGTGGGTAACAGCAACATAGCCACTAATCTGAGCCTTCTTTGACCTTACCAGCCGATTTTTAGGATTTCGATTTTTCATCTGGATGTGTACGGTCAAAACGGTTCCTATAGAAAAAAACACGGGGATGATCTCTCCCACGAGGGAGAGGAGCTATTCTATATATATATGTATTTTATGCGTTCTGTTGTAATTTTCGTCTCACCCTGTTTCGCCTCAAATTACAACAGAAAACGCCTAAAATACATATATATAATAAATCACCATAAAATGGTGATTTACTTGATTTATTAAAACTTTTTTAAAATAGGGGTAGTGAAGAACACAAGTTTAAGTTATCAAAATATAATTTAAACCTCAATACGTCTAAATCTGAGACACTCAGCGTTGTACGACTTTAACCTCCAATAATCGTTCATTTTTCTAATTGAAGCTGCACCGCAACCAACACACACTTGATATTTTGCAGAGGTGCCTTTTTTACATATTAGACACGGTAATGCATGACTTGTTTTTAATCTATATTTATGCAAACTGCAATAATTAGAATCTTTTGTTGGCTTATTTTTACATGGATTATGTAATCCAATTTTAAGAAATTTACAAACATTGATTTCCATTGTCTATTTTGTATATAATTATTTTTATATTTAATAAAAAATATTTAAATATATAACAAATAAAGGAAATGGAAAAAAACGAAGAGACTATAAGAAATTTAATACGCCTGTTTGATACAGGTGTAATAGATAAGCAAACACTATCTAACGGTATAAATGCATTAAAACCTCTTAAAGAAGTTTCAAAGGAAACCCCAAAAGAGGTTAAATCTCAAACATTAGAAAATTTACTCAAAAGACGACGTGCTAAAAAACAACGTAAACGTGAAAAGCGCAAAAAATATGATAAATTACAAAAAAATGTTATAAATGAACTAAAACAGAAATATGCTAAATCACGAGACAATGTTATAAATGAATTGAAAGAGCTTAATGATAGAAAATCTAAAGAAAGTATTTCAGAATTAAAACTGGTTGACAAACCAATGTGTGGCTATTTCAAAGCATACGAGATATCTGCCGAGAAATACAAAGACCCTCAAAAACTATTTTGTGATAAAAAATCCATTATTACAAAACAATAAAGCAAAGAGCTGACAAAGATGAATGGATTAAAGTTTCAATTAGGTCTTACTGTAAATTTATTCAAAGATGATGGTGATACCAAAAAATACACCACAGCAGTATTACACAGCGAACAAAATGCAATTTTAACCTCTGAAAAAATAAATGAGTTGTACGATAAATCATCTGCAAATATACAAGAGAGCCTTGAAAGATTTACAAACACAGCATCAGGATTGGCGATTGATTACTGTGTTACGTTTTACTTAAATTTTGCAAAGTATGAACCATTAAAAGGTTCTTCATATATTCCTTTGTCTAAAGCAGTATCTGATAAAAAAGCAATAATTAATGTTAATAATGAAGATAATAAGTGTTTGGAAGTGGCATTGGTTTCTGCTTTGTGGCCTTATAAAAATAATCCAACTAGGATATCTAGTTATAACAAACACATGGGTAAGTTGAATATGGATGACATTGATTTTCCCACTCCAATTTCACAAATTTAAAAAGTAGAAAAACAAAACAACCTTGCTATTAATGTTTACGGATGCACAGGAAAAAGGGTATCTGTATTTCCATATAGAATATCAGAGCAACCGCAAGAAATGGAAAGAATTAACTTGCTTTTAATTTCTGAAGACGTTGAGGTTGATTTAGAAAATAAAGATGAAGATGATCCAAATAATGAAGAAGGAATTATAGATGACAATTATAACCCTGATGATTATTTCAACGAACCAAAAACAATAACAACAAAATATCACTATTGCTGGATTAAAAATTTAAATAGATTACTTTATGATCAAAACAAATATCACGGTAAAACTTATTTCTGCGATTGTTGTCTTTACGGCTTTTCAAGAGAAGATCTACTTACCAAACACAGAGAAGACTGTGAGGGTATCAATAAAAATTCTTGCAGAATAGAAATGCCAAAAGAAGGTAAAAATACTGTAACATTTAAAAATCATCAAAATCAGATGCCTGTGCCTTATGCAATATATGCTGATTTTGAAAGTATAAACAAACCGCAATCAATCAAATTTGGAAAGAAATCTGAAATCACAAATGTACACGAAGCTTGTGGTTTTGGATACCAGGTTGTCAGATATGATGGCAAAGCTGAAGAACCTGTTATTTACAGAGGTGAAGATGTTGTTGAAAAGTATTTAAATCACTTAGAATGTAAGAAGAGCGACATTAATAAAATATTTGCTCACCCAAAACCATTAATCATGACACAACAAAATGAGGAAGATTATGAAAAAGCAACACACTGCTGGATATGCGAGAATGAAATAGTTAGGAAATGTGGCTAAAACGGTAAAGTAAGAGCCACTGTCATTTTACAGGAGAATACAGAGGTGCAGCACATAAAAACTGCAACCTAAAACTAAAAATTAAACCAAATAAAACAATCATCCCTGTTGTATTTCACAACCTCAAAGGATATGATAGTCATCTCATCATGCAAAAAATACATAAAATGACAGGTAATATTACATGCATTCCAAACAACGCTGAAAAGTATATTTCATTTAGTGCCGGACAACTTAGATTTTTAGATAGCTTTCAGTTTATGGAATCGACTTTGGAAAAATTGGTTGATGCAACAGGCACATCTGATTTTGAAATTACCAAAAATCAGTTTAGACAAACAAATTTACCTATGCGGAAAGGTATTTACCCGCATGAATATATGGTCAGTGTGGAAAGATTTAAGGAAACGAAATTACCACCTATAGAAAAGTTTTACAGTTCAAGTAAAAAGCTCAAAGACAAAGATTATGAAGATTATGAATATGCTCAAAAACTATGGAAAGAGTTTAACTGTAAAACTCTTGAAGACTATCATAATTTATATCTAAAACCTGAACTTTTACGAAAAGGTGTTTATCCATACGAATATATGGACAGTATGGAAAAATTCAAGGAAACGCAATTACCGCCTATAGAAAAGTTTTACAGTAGTCTCTCAGATGAAAGTATAAGTCCCGATGATTACGAATACGCTCAAAAAATATGGGAAGAGTTTAACTGTAAAACTCTTGGAGACTATCATGATTTATATCTAAAAACTGATGTAACTTTGTTAGCAGATGTGTTTCAAACTTTTAGAAAAACATGTATGAATGCATATAAACTTGATGCTTTACATTACTATACAGCACCTGGATTATCTTGGGATGCTTTACTTAAACATTCAAAAATAGAATTAGAACTTTTAACAGACATTAACATGCACTTATTTATAGAAAAAGGTATGCGTGGTGGAATTAGTATGGTATCAAAACGATATGCCAAAGCAAACTATCTACATGTAGTTGATTATAACCCTAACGAGGAAAACAAATTTTTAATGTATTATGATGCAAATAATCTTTATGGGTGGGCAATGAGTCAGCCACTTCCATGTTCTGGCTTTGTTTGGAAAGCCAAAAACAAGAGTGGAACATTTTCTAAACCAAAACATGGCAAAGGACAAATGCTTGAAGTTGATTTGAAATATCCTAAAGAATTTCATGAAGCTCACAATGACTATCCGCTTGCACCGGAAAGATAAGCAGTGGAAAAAGAATGGTTGTCTGAATACCAAAAAGATCTGTTAGAAAATAATAGCATGATAAATACAGAACAACTAGTTCCCAATCTTAGGGACAAAGAAAAATATGTGATACATTACAAAAACCTGCAACTGTATTTATCTTTAGGCATGAAACTAAAGAAAATACACAGAGTATTAGAATTTAATGAAGAACCATGGATGGCATCATACATAAATTTAAACACAGAACTTAGGAAAAAAGCTAAATCAAAATTTGAAACAGATTTTTACAAACTTATGAACAACTCTGTGTTTGGCAAAACAATGGAAAATCTACGCAAGCGGACTGATATAAAACTAGTCAGAACTGACGGCTCTGAAAATGAAAAGATAAGAAAAATAATAGCCAAACCCAACTTTAACAGGCGTATAAAATTTTCAGATGAATTGTCAGCAATACATGTGAACAAAACAAAATTAACATTAAACAAACCAATTTATGTTGGAATGTCAGTATTGGATTTATCAAAGTATATGATGTATGATTGGTATTATAATACCCTGAAAAAAAGGTACGGAAATGACTGTACTCTATTATACACAGACACTGACAGCCTACTGGTAGACATCAAAACAGATGATGCATACAAAGACATGGCTGAAATGAAAGATGAGTATGATCTAAGTAATTATCCTAAAAATCACCCAATGCATGATGATACAAACAATAAAGTATTGGGTAAAATAAAAGACGAATGTGCTGGTGTTGCTATAGCTGAGTATGTTGGATTAGGACCCAAACTATATTCTATTTTGAGAGCGGATGAGCAGATTATTAAAAAAGCAAAGGGTGTAAAAGAATATGTAGTCAAAAAACACATAAACTTTGAAAACTACAAGGATGCATTGTTTGGCAAGAAAAATACACCCATAAAATGAATATGATACGATCAATAAAGCATCAGATATTTGGCACAACAGTAAACAAAGCTACATTATCACCATTTTACTCAAAAAGATATATACGAGAAGATGGAATTACAACTGATGCACATGGTTTCTACAAAAACTTATGAATTTGGGTATCAGCAGGAGCAATAAGTAATTCTTCTTTGACAAATCCTCTCTGTGGCGCTGGTGCTTTCAAATAATAAACTCTTATACCTTGCGTCACCATATAACTTTTAATCTTGTGAATATCTACACTCCACATTGGATCAGTTGCTCTGCGTCTTCCACCTTCTTGTTCCCCGGGTTGATATAAATATCTTACACTTGCATGCAGACAGATAGGATCATCTTTTAATGTTTTTGTTTCAACAGGAGGGGGCTTTTTTGTCTCCACATTTATGGCTTTGACAACTTCTGGTAATCTCTTTACCCATTCTCTATTACGTTTTTGCGAATCTATTTCCTTAGCATACTGATAACCAAACAATCTTTCAGCTAATGTTCTGTTAAATCTTTCCACTAAAGCTTGGTGTCTGTGTATTTCTGTTCTGCCTCGTCTGATATATACTTGGAAGTTAATGGCTCTGCTTCTTTGTATCTACTTGCAATATCAACCACAGTTAACGCATATTTATAAGTCTTGCGTCCACGACCAAAGCCAAAAGTATCATGCGGTAAAAATAACAAATCAGCTTGGTGCACTCCATTCTTAGAGGAAACATCAAACCTGGGTCTAACTATTTTCTTTGGAGCAGGTAAATAAATCTGCCACACAGCTTGTTTCTTTAAAAATTCTAATGCCTTTTTTTCACTGACACCAGCCTCTTTTGCCAATTTTTTAACTGCTGAGTAACCTTTCCAAAATCCTTTTGGGCTGTAATAAATCTTTTCCATTTTTTCTACTAAAGATTAAACTTTATATAACTATAAAAAAATGGATATCACAACTGCACAATTCGATGAACTGCTCGAAGAGCAATATCAAAATAGCACAAAGAAATGGACAGACTTTGAACTAAATAAAATATACACTATTACAGATACAAAAATAGTAGATACTGAATATTGTCCATCCATGGTATTGACATTATTAGACAATGGTGAAGTATGGGCGCCTGATCATCTCAAAAATATATTAGAGAAGAGTGCCAAACCACCATATTATATGCGACCACTTGGATTGAAACCATGTAAGAACAACAAAAAAAATAGATATCATGCATTTGTCTTTTCAAAGTAAACATATTTAGTCATTTCAAATCCAAAAAAGTCCAAAGTAATTATAGTTTTAAACTATTTTTTTTATGAAAACAATTTATACGCCACAAATCCAGTTGCAGCCATGCCCACCACAATAAACGTAATTTCTCTTTTCTGTTGATCCGGAGATGGTGTATAAAAATCACTCAACTTGGGCTCCGGTTCCAAAAGCAAATGTTTGCCAGTTATGTAATAATACTGTTTCATAGCTTGGTCCACATCATCAAAAGTCTGCTCTGCACGATGCTCTTTTTGTAGTTGCTTATTAATAAAATCTAATCTCTCTGTTCTTTTTTTATTCCACTCCGCTTGTGCTGCCTTTAATTGTTCCACTGCTTTGTCATGCCTTTGTCTTTCCTCATCTGAATGACTTCCCATTTTTGAAAAGAAATAATTTGAACCGCTAAACGCCAATGCGTTTGTTAATGCGCCACCTATCATCATTGCTACTGCACTTGCCATTTTTTTTATATATATTTTTTAAAATTATTTCATAATATCCGCAGGAATAATACCTTGCTTAATCAGCATACCCTTTGTAGCCATTGCTAACATTATATCCACAGACAGCATCCCAAAATCTGTCATATTAAAATCCACTTTAGGTGCTGGTCTTTTTAGTAGTTTTCTGCCAATCTCAGAATATCCAACAGTTAGAAGTGTTTCCACTCCTGCATGATACATCATATTTACAATTTGTTTTCAGTCAATACTTGCTGCCATTTTTTTTTATATTATTATTTATATTATTTTTTTAAATAAATTATTAAAAACAATCAAACGGGTCTTTTGGTGCAACACGAACAGCAGCAGGTTGCACAGGTTGCGTAGCAGATTTCTTGTTATAAGTATACAAACCCAACCTAGCAATGCCTACTAATAAAACCAGACACGGTGGAATATAATTTTTGTATACGTTTATTTTGATTTCTGGTTTTTCTTCATCTATTGTTATTTTTGTTATTTGATTTGCAGCATCTTGCTTTGCAGCATCTTGCTTTGCATCTTGAAGCAAACGCTTTGCCTTTCTTGCCGCTGCTCCTTTTTTTCCAGCTTCTATTCTTTTTGGATTTTTTACTTTTTGTTGTTCAACCTCAACAGGTATAACTTCACTCTCTTGGTTCTCCATTTATATTATCTATATTTTTATTTTTATTAAAATCAATATGTCTAACAGTTGTCAATATTGCTGTAAATGGTGCTAAGCACATTCCATACCTGTAATACAACTCACAACAAGCACTTGTCAAAGCATGATTAATAAATGGGTCTTCCTCCAAATCTTCTATCAGCTTTGGTGGATTTGTCACATTGAAATATTTTGATACTCCCATCACATACAAGTTAATAAAAGAATTGCCTAAAGTATTGGTCATACTTGCCCCAAGCCTTGCTTCATATCTGCAGTAAAGTTTGTTAATTTCATCTGGTGGCATGCCATCTATATTCGTGAGTTGTATGTCTTTACCCAAATATTGACGACTACCACCGCCAGCCACTATGGCTGATAATCTTTCTGTTTTCGTTTTTTGTTGCTTTGATTCATCACGTTCCGTAAAACCTTCCGACATATCTTGTAATAGTTCTTCCGCATTCATTTTTATATTAATAATTTTATTTTTTATCTTGAAATAAACATAAAACATAAAACAACCAGCCGCGATATTCATGCAAGTAGTAATTGTTAGCATTGTTAATAGCATTGTTATTAATATTGCTGTTTTTTTTTATTAACATTGCTAATTTGCTGCGAGCATTGCTATAAGCATTGCTACTTTACTATGAGCAATGCTATAAGCATTACTATATTTTCTGATATTTTCATTATATTTTCATGTCAGTATTGCTAATAACATTGCTACTTTGCTGTTAGTATTACTATTAGCAACAGTTATAAAAAAAGTAATTATTCAACCCAATAACCAGTTGGTTGATCAGTCCTCAAAATTAACTTGGAATATTTAGTCTTAGCTAAAGCTTTTCTTATTCTGGTTCTCTCTTCCAGCGTCGGAATAACATCATTTTCTCTCAAAATATTTTCATAACTATCTCTGTCCTTGGTGTAAAACATACACAACCATTTTGCTTGCTCTCTCAAATCTTTCAATACAGAATTATATCTCTGTGAAATGACCCACACTGATTGTTTGGCGTGGCGACCAGAAAATGCCAACTCTGATAACATATATTTTTTCTTTGTTAATTCTTTTGTGGCGGAGCAATCATCAATGATGTATAGTGTGGGCTTGCCAGCATATTGTTTGAAAAAGAAACGCAACAGTTCTTGTAACATTTCTTTGCCTTTGCTAACGGGATTGACAATTTTTTTTTTTTATCTTTTGGGTTTCTTACATCACCTATCCAGAATCTATTTTTATAAGCCTCGTTCCACTCTATGGTTGGAAACAAAATAATTATATGTTCAAAAACTCCAACATACTCTTGTTCAAGTATGTCAAAAACAAACTCTGTTTTACCACAGCCTGTCTGACCACAGATAATGGCACTGTGTGGATATTTAGGATATTTTATTTGTAAACTAGTATCGTACTTCTTTGAATCTTCCATCTTCGAAATTGATTTGCGCATCTTGTATTATATATATATAAATATTTAAAGTTTGATCTGCATCTGCTTTTTTATTTATAAGTATCGTTATGCCTTCACTGCCGTTTTCTATTTTTCTTCCACTGCCGTATAATAAATTGTCATCACATGTTCTAAGGTCAAGCCACAAAGCATATGATTTTGTTAGATAGGTCTCAAGAGAAACATTGGTAAAGTTTAATTCCCTCGCTACTATTTCTGTCTCTTTGTTTCTTTTTGAGGTCAAGGCAAAATATTTGTTGATTTCATCCCAATGTTGATATGCCTTCATGCCCTGACTATACAACTGATTTGGTACTCCCCCTATTGTCATTTCAACCTTTTCAATCTTTGGGTTGTAATAGGTTTCTGCGCTTGTTCTTTCTGGGTCTTCAAACAGCATTAAAATACCTTTCATGCTCTGTGCTGGTGTATTAATGTTGATGTTCCAAATGGTTTCAGATTTGTTTGCTATTATTTTTCTATGTCGCAAGATACGATCATACATAAATACTATCTTACCATTGATTTGCTGTCTTATTTGTCTGGCTAATACAACATCACTAACTGTATCAAATTCCAAGCAGATATTTTTTATTACATAAGATGCATCAGCATCAGTGCTTTTGATAACTTTGTTATAATCGTTAAACGTTAATTCATATTCTAACCTATCGCCAAGCCCCGCTTGATAAAATGGCATATGACTTTCTAAAATTTCAAAGTCCAGTGGAATACAAAATCTATTTCCATAAGCTTCTGCTATAGCTTCATCTTCGGTGTCTGAGGATTTATCTCCCGCACCAATTCTATGTTTTAACATGTTTGCTTTACCAATACCTTGGTAAGCTATGTTTACTCGTTCAGTAGGGCTTTTCCATAAATCTACATAACAATGATATATATCACTGTCATCTATTGACATGACTTCATTGCCACTTATTCTTATTGTCATTTTTTTCACAATTGTTCTACCCAGATTTTGAAATAGAGTAACGTTGGCGTCTGTTCTGCTTTTAAGTTCTATTTCAAAGGCAAGACGAGCAGTACGTGAATCTATCACATCATTAGTACTTAGATTTGGAAATCTCACAAGCAGTTGCTGGTTTTGGTCTATTGTTGATGGATTATTAGTTATTACTACACTTGTGCGGATGCCCTTGGCACCATGAGGTTCTCTTAGTTTTCTATGAGGGTTTAGTTTGTTTCCGTAAGCCGACATTGTTTTTATTTTTTAAATATATTTTTTAAAATTAAATAAAATAAACAATGGCTGAAGGAGGATTTGAAAATCCTACGTTCGATCCAGATGATTATGAGGAATATTATGATGACGAACCAGAATTTACACAACCTGGCTCAGAATTTCAAAGACAAATTGTAAATGAAAATAACCATATTTATCAGCTTCGAGGAGAAGATAAAACAGAAGAACAACTAACACAACAAAAGTTGTTAGTAGATCAATTTTTTACTGAAGTTGATGCTGAAATCAGCGGAATTGATTATAAAGATGATTTCAGAGCGGCTAAGGACGAAAACGGTAGAACAATGTTATATGCAGTTCAGTTGGGAACAGATGATGTTCCACTTACCTATTATAAGGGAAATAATCCAAACGAACCAATCAAATTTTATAAGCTGGACACTTTAATTAGAAAACATGGCATTGACTCTATTAGAAATATTTTAAAAAATTATGATTTATTAGTTCCACGTGAAAGAATTGCTCGGGGCAGAGCAAAATTAGCAGACTTGGCAAAAACAAGAGATACCCTCACAAAAGCAGGAGAAGATATACAAATGCAAACTTTTTCAACAACTGAAGATGTACAAAATACAGTAGATGCTGTAAATACAATTGAGAGTAATTTGAGTAATACAATAGATGAATTTCATCCTAAAACTGCTGTTCAAACACAAACAGAAGGTCTAACACTGCGAGAGTTACAAGGTTTAGACAAGGTACTGCAAAGCTCCCGTGGAGAACTTATTAATAATCTCTCAAAGCTCACTGAGCTTGATAAAGATATAGCAAAAGAAAAACAAAAATTAGAACAAGTTAGCACCCCCGGGCAGGAGGGTGAGTTTCAACAAGAGCGCCTACGTGACAGAATAAAAAACTTAGAAGATGAAAGAAGTGCGCGTCTTGAAGCGGCGAGTGAAAACAAAGAAGCATTACGCAGTCAAATAAACAGGATAAAAGAAACTATAAATAAGGTGTTAAAAAGGACACAATATTGGATGAGAGAATCAAAACCTTGTTTAGGGAGCAAGGTATTACTACTGTTAGTATTTTGACTGCCTTTGGTATGATTATTGGGGTATTAGTTGATGCCATTATTCCTACAACAGGAGGAGGGACTGCACCTGTTCCAACTCCAAAGCCTGATCCATCAAGTGTAAAAGACTGGATAAAAAAACAACTATTTAATCTTGGTAAACTTCTTGCCAACCTAGCTGGTAAAGCTGCTGCAGCACTTCCAGGAGTTATTGGTGCAATAGTATCATGGCTTTTATCTGCAACAGGTAAAGTTATTACTTGGCTTGGTAACAATCTATGGGCTTTGCTTGTGTTTGTTTCCGGGTTGTTGTATGTGGCAGCCAAAGAGTGGTTTAGTAAATCTCGTAAATAAGTAATGCAGCAAGACCTATTACTATAGTACCAACAATTATAGTTGTTTTGTTATCTTCGTGTTCAATCGCTATTTTTTGTATTTCTGGTGGGTTATGTTCCACAGTTTTATGTATTGATTTATCAGAATGTTCCGGTAAAAATTTCTTTGTTGTGGTGCCTTGAAAAGGTTGAATATTTTTTGGTGGCACTGGTTTTACATTTACATCATTATTCAATCCTATTGCTTGCGCATCGGTTGCTATTACAATTTCATTATTGTAGTCTTGTATTATTCCGATTCTTAATTCCATGTCGCTCGGAGACATATACAATCCACTTCCATAGACAAAATTTACTTTACTTCTTGCATATTTTAGGGTGTTTTCATATCTTGAAATTTGACTGGGCAAGTCGATGGGACTATTTATTGCGTCCTCTACATTTGCTAAAAATTGTTTCTGTGCATCAAATGCCGTTCCAGTTCAAAGTATATCTGTTCTTGTTTGTGATTGTGAGCCAAGAATTGCCCAGCAGTATGTTCTTATGCTGTCATTGATTCTTTCTACTCCTGCCCTTGTAAATCCAGATGAACAATCTAATATAAAAGTAGACCAACTATTGTCAGCCTCAGATCCTTGTGCAATGTAATCAATGTGATATGTTTTATCACTCTCATAGACTGTAAAACTCATCGTTTTGTTGTCGTATACAGTATTTATCAAAGGATGATAACCAATATTTGTCCAGTAATTATAAATTGTTCCTATACCATTATTATAGCTTTGTTTCTGTCTCCAGTCTGAATTTAAGTCAACGTTAAACTCCTTGCATATTCTCTCGTATGCGTTTCGGTTATATGTGTTATTAAAAGCATTCCAATTTGAGTCTTGCGGCAATGCTACACTCATCTCAAATAATATTCTTCTGACTTGGTAATAGACATGAAATCGAAATAACGAACCAACCAGAGTATCAGCATTTAGATGATTGTTAAAATCAATACCACATCCAGTTGTCGCACACCAAATAGCAAAATTCAACTGATTCTGCCAAAATAACATCCAATATGTTCCCCAGCTTTGAACTATAGCATCTGATTTGACGTATGGAAGTTTGTATTTTTCAAAGACATTTGAAAATGATGCTTTAAAGCCTTTACCGTCTGATGTAATGACTATGTTTTGATTTATTATATCTATCACTTTCTTGCTGAAAGTATTTGAATATTGAGCATCCGGGTTATATTTGAATTCTTTAGAAATCATTTTTATTTGTGTTTTTATATATATATATAAAAAAAGGGTTCATACAATATCAAACATAGACAACTCTATTAATTTACAACAGTATATCGATAATAGAGATGGAACTAAGCGCGTTGGATTAAAAAGTTTTACATACACGATTGGCTGGTTTAATATTAATAATCATGAAGTCATAAAGACAAAAAAAAACAGATAAAGCTTATCGTATACCAGCTGGACTCTATAACTTTCAAGACTTGAAAGAAGATTTTAGCAATTTAAATGAAAATATTATCCTAACCATTTTTGCACAAAGTGCTACAGCCATTTTAGATACGTCAATCGAGACACGAATGTCAAGCGGTCTTTCAAAAATACTGGGGTTCGAGGACAGAAAATGGTTAAAAGGTATTCAGGCCGGAATTCACCCAATTGATTTAGCTCCTTATAAACAGCTATATGTTCATCTGAAACAAGTTAATACGAGTAGTAATTATTTCAATGGTGCACCAAGCACTATTATAGGTGTTGTGCCTGTAGTAAATAAGCAGTTTGGAGATATAGAATATACACATTTTTATCCTGAATATCACTGTCTTATGAATGGTGCAATTACACGGTGGCCAACGTACGTCATAGTCACGTGGTATGTACGCTATGGAACACGGAAAAAGGTAAGCAATATCTGTCGACTCGATTTACTATTTGAATGATATCTTGGGTCATAATGAACCGAATTTATTTCGGTAACTTGCACATTCCCCTACTGAGGGTCAACAATCCTCGGCATGTGTTATCTCGGGATAATTTCTAGCCAACCTTTAGATTATATCGATTTAATCATTTTTTCCGGGGGGTATGGAACACGCTATACTTCGAATTATAAACAGAAATTATCAAATATACGATTTTCTACATTTCATATAGTTTCAAGATCACGAATACAACCTTATCAACTCAAATGACTTTCACAATTGTTTTTCTTGCAAATTGATGTTTATTTTTCAAGAAAATAGTCAATTGACGTAATGCTATGGAACACACCAGTATTTCTTATGCTAAGGTACACACATAAAACAGAGAGTTGCAGTTTTCGCAATACGTTCTGACTTCGGGATCTATTCATTTTGATTATTTCATACATCTGTACATAGTTGTTTCCAAATTATAATATTTTTGAGACATTCGGTATACAAATCACACGGAACATGCTATATTTTCAGTTAAGTATCGCAGTCAGTCAGTTTGAATTTGTATTTCCTGTTTCCTGTTTTCAGATCGTTCTGTTATCGAACGGTAAGGTCAATGGTCTACAAGTTAGTAGACCGTGAGGATGACGTGCCAAACGAAGGAACCCCTACACCAACTATGCATGTCAGAAAGTATACTAACAGGAAACGGGTCATAGATAGTATACAGACAAGGTGAGAAGAATAACAATAACTGAATGTATATGTTATGCGCAAAGTGAGAATATGGACAATTCCGGAATTGCCCTGCGCAAAGTAAGAATTCTTAAAATGCGCGGCATTATCGGAATTCTCAAAATGCGCGGTTCAATTCCGGAATCGTCCGTGCGCAAAGTAGGAATTGGGACAAAGTAGGAATAGTTTCGTTATCGTCCGTACGCAAAGTAGGAATTTGGATTCTTCAACATATTTGCGGGTATACATTTTGATTTGTTTTTTTCATTTGAAACAGAGAAAAATATCGACATAATACTAGCATATTAAATTCTAAAGAAGTAAAAACGCTATTAAATCCAGAAAACATCAGGATAATTGTAAAGGGACTTTAGGCGATCTAGAAAAGTAATTAGTGTCAATTGAAATACTGAATACATTTAAAAATTATTTTTGATTATATTTAGTCCGCTGTTGTTGTTTTTCAAATCAAGGTTGTATTTTATGTTAGTACACAAGTCTCTTTGTCCCAAAGGTTAACATATGGCGATACCCAGTTTCATAAGATCTGCTCTATTTTGGTCAGTTAAAACACACAAAAAATACCAAGTTTTGCGTAATCAAATATAGACTAAACTCATGTAACCCTTTATAATGTGCTTTAATTTCATATACAATATGCATATGTATTGAATTAATTTTACATTACGGTCAATTATTGCTAATAAACATGTGCGGTATGGAAAGTTCGACGACTCGGCTGCGTGTTGTTTCTAAATCATAAATGTTAATGTAAATGGGGGTGTACTTCTATTACTATTGTGACAAGATTATCGCCTTCTCAGTATGTTTGCAAATTCTAAGTTATTATATTTATAATGTTGCGTTGTTTTTTTCGCAACAGAAAGTATGTAGTAAATGTAAATAAATGTCAATTCAAAATCACTTCCTTGTCTCAAAACTTTACTGTACATAAATATGAATCTGACCGATTTCAGTCAAATGTCTATGGCAGATTACATTGTTTCAATGGTAGTTGTATCGGGTTATGTATTCACGAATGTGCGAGGAAATGGGGATAACATAACGATATAGAGACAACGCTAACAATTTACATTCATGCATCTGAGGGGTGGGGGTCGGGGTGGAGGGGGTTTCTAGTTGTCTTACCCTCTCCTTGTTTTCGGTATGCAAGCTCCATCTACCCCCACACCCCCATCTACCGTACTTGGGTGGGGGCGGGGTGCGGGGGACATTGATAGCATTTCTACTAGCAATTGTTTTATTCCACGAAACGTTCTACAGTTTACAGTACATCCAGTTACTGGAAAGATCGGAGTACACGAAAAACACTTATAGTAATTATGAACTTTCTATAATACAGTATACACCACTTTTTGTCTAAATATGCACGATCTAAAAGTGGTGTGTACTGTTTATAAACAAACACATTTTAATGACAAAACAAATACCTTGATCATGGACCTCCAGCAGCAGACAGTAATCCCAAATCCAACTTGCAGCAACATGTCAATTTCACGTGTCAAATTATGTCACGGTGTCCTGTCAGTCACCAACACTGCATCGTGTTGACACATAATGGGACGTTATTTCGTCCGGTAAGGTATTAGATTTTACATAATCTACGGTATGAAACACTGTACGCGTGTTGTTAGACCCCATAGGTACCCGTAGTGCTCGCCGACGTAGCGCGCCCAATTTCGGGTGAAAAAAAATGGCGTCTGTTTTAATTGAAAATTCGTAAAATAGTCCGTAAAATACAAAGAAATAGTCCATGTTCGCGGAGTTAAAATGCGAACAGAACTGATATGTTATAGGTCCGTGGCGTTCCTACTGCAGTGTGTAAAGAGTTGAACAGTGATTCAGTGATACTGGAGTTACTATTTACAGGTAGGAAATTCAGAATCTTACTTCAATGTTTATGTGTTTAACAATAAGTTATTATATAATTAGTATCACAAGGAAAAATAGCATAATTCAACATGTGCCTTATTATATTGCACAACATGTACACAGGTGGAGAGAAAATGAAAACAAGTGAAAATCATAGCTTTCTTGGAAGTGAAAAAATCTACATTTAACTAAACTTTATATGATTCAGAAAAATGTCAATGTTTGCGCTATTGTGACTGAATTCTGATTTTTCATTTGTTATTTATCATAAGTGTAACCAATTGAAAACAATGTGGCCATCTTTAGCCTGTTGTTATTGTTTGATTATCTTCGATTAATACTTGTTGTTTTAGTTGAGGAAGTACTTATATTAAATAGTTATTAATTGTTTCATAGTAACCACCACTTCGACAGCATAGAACGAAGGCGAATACAAGGGAAACGGAAGGAAGCGGTGATGTCCTCCCAACGAAATGCTGTTGAGAAAGGTTCGTTGGGAATACGTTAAGAAAAAGCCAGGAGAAATGATTCCAAACTACCAGTTACAGATCGAATGGAATAAAGCTATGAGTAGAATATTGGAGAGAAAAGTACATTTGACATAAGAACAATAACATCAAATTTACAGGATGATTAGGCATACATATGCTCTATGTGTTGGATAGAGTTAACTGAACAATAAATATAAGATGGGACTCACCCGGGATCTGGAAGTGGTACATTTCGATCAGAGTGTATTAAAAAAATATTCATGTATGGTTATATTATAAGTATTATGTGTAATTTAGTTAGATTGAAAATAAATATATATGCATATATAGATCGTGTGTTATATTTGATACTAAATGGTTTAAAACTGTTTCAGTATGTAACATCATTACAACAGCAAGAACTGTCGGTGCAGGGCCGTATTTAGATAATGTACGGGGTTTCATTGGATTTGGATCATTAAGCATTCAGGTTCCATAGGACAGTTTTAAGTGACTTGTGACAATGAGACTTTGTAGTATTATAGTATTTGAATAATTAAAGAAAAACAACTGCAATTTAAGTTTTATTAAAAGTAAACAAATAAACTTCAAAACAATTAATCACATTTCAAATTATCACAGACTACTTATATAAATCTCATCATTGAACACATTTGGTGTTAATTGGTAAAAAAGAAACAAATAAACTTCAAATCGAAATAACTCGAACAAATAAAAAGAATTAATCACATTTTAAATCATCACAGACTACTTATCTCATCATTGAACACATTTGGTGTGTTAAACATAATTAAACACGTTCGACATAAAACATTTATAACAGCACACCATAAGTGTACATGATTTAAAATAAAACCCTTACAGTTGGTTCCTCCTTCTCAACCGACATTGTAACAAAAGTATCGAACGCCAATTTAACATATATTCAAATATGTGTACCTATCTTATATCAACTTGGCGATGTATAACTAAGAGCTGAGCAATCAGCTAGTACAATTAAATCTCTGATAACAAAACACAAATGAAATTACACACCCTAGACAAAGTAAAAACATGTATAACAATTCAACAAGAAAACAAACTACGTAAGATACTAATTCAATTTACACACCCGTTGTATAAAAGAGTTTACGTATTACTTGGCGTGTAATGGATATTATGCAAGTTATATAAGTAATAGTTCAGTTTAAGCTGGGCTGATAATTAAATATAAAGCCCTGGTAGTTGGTGGATTTTCATCCTGCATGTACCTGCGACTGTACGGCCTTTTGCATACTGGGCACGTGGACCCTGAGATGGTGTGAGTTTGCTTGTGTATCTTCAAACTCTGTTGGCTTTTAAAGGACTTTTGGCATATATCAGTTTACGAGTTTCAAAATGTAACTTCATTTGGGATTTACTTGACCTGTGTGCATTGATTCATGGTCTTTCAATGCACGTTTATTTTCAACATTCAGACCGCATACTGAGCATTTCAAATTTAATTTACCGGCTTCCCATCTTTCATGTCGGTTGAGATCTGCTTGTAAAGCGAACGTTATACATACGTATAATTGTATAGCATTGTGTTGATGGCACATATGTCGTTGCAGGTTTGCGCTGGAATAAAACTGTTTTTGACAACACCTGTATGGTGCGCCGTAAAGTACTTTTAACTCAAAACAACTTTCCGCATAATTGGCTATACTCGGTAGAGTACTGAATCCATAATTTTACTGAAAAAATCCGGAAGTATACCGTAACTAAGGACAAAATAACTATAACTAGTTAAACCCTTTCGCATTTCATTTCATTTATACCGGAAAAGCGTAAATGACGTAAGGTAAACAAAGGAAGTAACTATATATAACTATCTAGATTCAATGTATCTTTTCCATGTTTGTCTTTACTGTATATAGTGATCGATATATAGCGAAAGCCATTTGTCATTATACTCAATCATAATTATATGTATGTGTGTCCTTGTATTATAGAAGTTGTATAAGTTACAGAACAAAACGTGAACAAAGAATCTGACTTACCCCACGTGATCGAAAAATCATAAAATAAAACGGAAATGTGTTATTTTGTTGTGAATAACAGATTTTGTAACATCTCGAAGTGAGAAATGAAATATATTATTCACTCCGAAACAACAAAATTAATATCCTCTATGTATGATACCAGAATGACGCAGAATTATGAGCGGCACATCAAACACTTTTTGGGAGGGCCAAATATACTTTGCACCCACCAGTCAGTATGGGGCAGGCATGTAATATTCTATCCCCTGTCCGTGGACCTGCCTTGTATTACCACGTGCCTTGTATTACCACGTGCTTGTGATTATTTAAGATTTTGTTTAACACCCGATATGATAGTAAATCTAAAATGAAGTTTAAATAGAAAAAATCATTAAAAATAACAGTTAGGGTAGTTCCGAGATTTACTGTTTTTTAAATGAACGCGTTTATTAAAATGTGAAATGACGTCTATCCTTTCGTTTTAAAACAGTAGAAACCACAGATCTATGAAATAATCAAAATGAATGCATCCCGAAGTCAGAATGTATTTCGAAAACTGCAACTCTCTGTTTCGTGTGTGTACCTTAGCATAAGAAATAATTGTGTGTTCCATAGCATTACGCCAATTCACTATTTCCCTGCAAAATAAACATCAGTTTGCAAGAAAAACAATTGTGAAAGTCATTTGAGTTGATAAGGTATGTATTCGTGATCTTGAAACTATATGAAATGTAGAAAATCGTATATTTGGTCATTTCTGTTTATAATTCGAAGTATAGCGTGTTCCATACCCCCCGGAAAAAAATGATTAAATCGATATAATCTAAAGGTCGGCTAGAAATTATCCAGAGATAACACAAGCCGAGGATTGTTGACCCTCAGTAGGGGAATGTGCAAGTTACCGAAATAAATTCGGTTCATTATGACCCGAGATATCATTCAAATAGTAAATCGAGTCGACAGATATTGTTTACCTTTTTTCGTGTTCCATAGCGTACATACCACGTGACTATGACGTACGTTGGCCACCGTGAATTACTGAATTGAAAATAGAAGTCAGAGATGAGTATGGCAACAAAATAAATAATCACGGTTTGCCTATGAGTTGTGTTTTAGAAATTATTTAAAAAATATATTTTTATAAAAAAAACAATGAGTATATTTGGACCAACAAGACCTAAAAAAACAGAAGACTTAGAGGCTCTAACCAATCATGTTCTAGATTTACATAGGCGAGTTGTGCCTATTGTTAACCATTTCAACCTTTTGAGAGATAGAGTTGATAATCTTAAATATGGGATTATAACAATATTTGCGGAGGCTAAGGGCCCACTTGTGTTGAATAGAATACTCTCATTTGGTAACGGTGGAGCAGAAACAAATGTGGGGCATGTGATGACACGTCGTGGTCGTATTATGGGAATAGGTTTAGCAAGTGAACGATTAGTTGGTGACGTAACTGTAATAGTTTCTGTCAATGGTGTTGAACAACCAAATTATGGCATAACGCTTCACATCATCCCACGCAATCATGATAACTTTGATAAACCTTTAAAGATTGGTGCTGGTTCGGTTGTTAACTTTGTATGCAAGGTTGCTAACTCTACCGCTGTAAATACGGTGGCATCATTATTAATTGAATTAATTGAATTTTTTATTTATTAATAAAAAAATGAAGCAACCAACAGCACCAAGTATATATCCTGAGTTGCCAGTGGAAGACGGACAAAATTATAGATTACAAAAGATTTCAGAGATTGAAAAAAAGTTAATTACAGAGCGAGATATACGTCAGTCACTTTATAAAAAATATAAACGTGGTACTAATATTACAGATGGAATTGACACTACCTTGATATCTGCAGGTGTTATTATGGCTGGGATTGGATTTGTTGTTCCAGTTTTGTTATCTTTAGAAATAGCAGCAATAGTATGTGGAGCTACAGGTGTTTGTATTAATTTTATCAGACGCAAGCTTAATGCAAAAGCTCAAAAACATCATGAAATAAAAAATTTGGCAGAGGCTAAGTTAAATAGTATAAAGCAGTTAATATCAAAAGCGTTGAGTGATGCACAAATATCTGATCATGAGTTTAAGATGATTTTAGATGAGTTGGATAAATATTATAGTTTAAAACAGGACACCAAACAAAAAAGGCTAAAATAAGTGAAGTTCAAAAAAAAGAACTAGAAGAGCAGGGAAGAAAGGAAGCAATGGCAACCTTACAAAAAAGTCTAAAAAGTGTGTAATTTATTGTTTTAGTAGTGTGTTTGAGTATGATCCACCATCTTTGTATTCAAGGTCAGAAAATTGTTAATTGAATGTAATTTTGATAACTTATAAAAAAAAATTAAACTTGCAATCTTCACTACCCCTTTTTTAAAAAAAGTTTTAATAAATCAAGTAAATCACCATTTTATGGTGATTTATTATATATATGTATTTTAGGCGTTTTCTGTTGTAATTTGAGGCGAAACAGAGTGAGACGAAAATTACAACAGAACGCCTAAAATACATATATATATTCTCTTGGTGTTAAGTCAATATATCTAAGAAAGTGTGCATTTAATTAACATTTCAAGCATCTAAAGTGATTATCAATATATTTATTTACCTATTGGAACAGAAATATCTGTTGTATTAATCGTTTTAAAGTTGTAACGGTCAACCCTGTTCAGACTAAGTTCAAACATATTAAATTCCTTACATTTGTTATTATTCAGGTCAAGAGTCACGTGATCGTGACGGGTGCAGTGATAAATTAAGACAATTTCAAAATTGTGACCAACTCTTCCTTTTGACTAGCAATTCTCTGAACGACATCCAATTGTTTATCTTTAAATTTTAAATCCCAATCATACTCAGAGAACAGTGTGTTCCACTCATAAATTTTCTCCGTGTTGTCTGTTGATACACGTGGTTGATAGTGGAGTTATTTGACGAGGGGACGATGAATGCCTTCACCTCGCACGAGAATATCACGGGACTTTAATTAATATGCAAGATAACAATATGGCGGATATGGTAAATAAAAGTGTGCTTCAAAACATAAATGTTTTATTGTGTCACTACAATCGATAAAGGTGCGGTTTTATCATCGCATGGTATCTTGATATAATAAATATTAATTGATCGATTTGTTAGTCTAAATTATAGTAATAAATCGACCGGACGCCGAAACATCGTTGAAAGTGCATTGTATGTTTTTAGTAACCCCCCCCCCCCCCCCCCCCCCCCGTTTTCACTTAATATAGGAGTTCCTCTGACCCTAATAAGCCACACAAACAAATGCTTTTTAGAACTAAGAAGGCTCAGATTACATAGCTATAAGTATAGAATTGAAACCCAAAATTGTATAAATCATTTTCTTGAATATCCCGATTAAAACATGACTATATGGATAGCCAACTAAAGGGTTACAAAATGTCTCATTCAGAATACGTTTTGTTTTGACCGGAAACGGGCAGGAAATCGCCGTCTGCTTTTCAAAGCAACTCAAGTCGCCGTTCTAAAACCTCTTGATAGTATGCTTATAAACCAAACAGTCTACACAAATTGTTTAAATCATAATCGTATGCATGTAATGTATTGTAATAATCTGTTTTCTAACGCCTAAATGTCTGCATATATGCCGTACATTCGCGAAAACTGATGACATAGTTTCAGCATATGATTTCCTCCATCTAAAAAGTCTTAAGAAACTAATGAGTTCCTGTTTCGTGTCTGTCAGCTTGGATGTCTGTCTGTGTGTCTGTCTGTCACAAGTCGTGTCCTC
>JAWPHD010017432.1:0-44661 GCA_037043455.1 Cyrtodaria siliqua | reverse complement strand
GAGTTGAATGTTTATGGATAGAAGTATTTCCCACGCAATCAAAAAGGTTTACGAAGGAAATTTATACAGGCACCCAAATGAATTAATTCAGCGGAATGAATTTATTTTAAAAGTTAATGGATAATATCCTTTCTAAGAGAAAGAGTTTTATCTGTTAGGTGATTTTAATAGGGATTTACGCAATGAACAAACTAAAAAATCATGGAATGACTATATTGAACCTGGTATCTTTCAAAAAGTAAATGTTACAACTCGAAAAACTCAAACTTCGGAAACTCTCATGATCATATATATTGTAATATTGAGTCTAACATACTTCAATAAATGTTCCAAAAATAGGACTGAGCGACCATTTTCAGTCTTTCTAACACGTAAATTGAATTGCTCAATACCTAAGTTGACACACCATACAATTAAATACAGATCTTTCAATAACAATGAACAAGATTTCAACTCTTATCTTATAAAAATAAAGGTTTTTTGATGACCCAAATGATATTCTAAGTGCTTGGTCAGACTTAGTTTTAAACACAGTTAACAAGCATTTACCTATGAAAACTCATAGTATCAAGCATAAACAACAACCCAGATGCTTACACTGAAATTAATGAAGCATTAAAAATGAGGGACCGGTACAAGTCATTAGGGACAACTTGTTGAGTTCAAAATATGGAGAGAGAACAAAGTTGTAACATTAATCAAATCAATGCAAAACAAAAAAAATATAAAAATTTATTCACAGAAAACAATAAACAAACCAGGTAATATATGGAAATTGTTTTAAGTGAATAAGTGCTAGTAAAGTAAAAAAAAAAATGCTCTGTCTCATCATTAAAGGACTGAGGACAAGGATTTTGATGATCACGCAGATATTGCAAACATGGTTTAATTATTTTGTTTTGCATCGTGAGGCAGGAAATCTTAAAGATCACATAAGCACCCTCCAATTTTGATAAACTCAAATCTTGCTGTGATCCCTGAGACATGTGTTTTACAATTCCAGAATTAAGGAGGGATGCTGTTGGACATTCCTTAGAAATATTGATATTACAAAAGCTACATGTTGCTATAAATAGGCCCGCGTTTATTAAAAACTGCAGCACCATTTATAGCTGAAAATATTACATGTGTTTGCAACCTAAAACATAAATAAATCTATTTTCCCCGATGATTGGAAGGAGGGGCAAAAGTAACACCTCTTCACAAAACTGGGGCACGAGATGATGTCAGTAATTATAATATTCAAAATCAATACAAATTCTTTTAATTCCAAGATTTTACATTGTGTAAAACAGCAATGGATATAATATATAATTGCAAGTTCAACTGTAAATGCTAATCGTTATGACAAAATAAATGTGGTAGTACAGCTAGAGAAAATGATGATAGTGCAGAGCAGAACTGATAGTTTTCACAAAATAAATCTGTAGTCAAATAGAAGTCAGTATGATAAGTTAAGAGAGATAGGATAGCTTATTGTTCATTGTGTCAGAGGGGAGACAACTGAGCATGCATAGACACGTGTATATTTATTTATATATCATTGCTGGTCTCCCTTCCCTTTAAAGGGAATGTAGCGACACAGCCAAACAGGCTCTGGTATTGAGAGTTCTGAAAAACATGAAAAAAGCGAAAGAACTTATCAAAATCGGATGATAAACACAAAAAGATGTGATCATTTTAAGGTTGTTCTAAAAACGAATATGGGGGGCCGCCATTTTTAGAACTATGACATCATAGTTCTATATTACCATATATGGAATATTGATAAATATCATTGCAATGAATGCGATTTTTTTACTGGGTCATACAAAGCATTATTGCCATTAAGTATTACATATTTTTTATACCAGTTGCTGTCATTTTTTTCCCTATAAAGCAGTAAACTTTCATATTTATAAATATTCCATATATGGTCATTTTAGAACCGTGATGTCATAGCTCTCAAAATTGCGCTTTCATATCTGTTTCAACAGAAACTTCAAATGAATCATATCTTCCTTGTTTGTCATCCGATTTTGATAACTCTTTCACCCTTATTCAAATTTTTTTTCAGAAACTCTCACAATAATAAAGATGGTTTGCTGTGCCGCTACATTCCCTTTAACCATATAAACTATAATACAAATAATAGTAACATATTACATATTGAATTATGGTTAATATTAAGTATTGCATTTAAGGTCTATAGATGCATCAAATTATAACAATATACAACGTTGGTGTCATTTCTTTACGGCATATATAATACATTCATTTAACTAAGTTGGGGATAAAACAATATGAATGACCTTTTCGTCTAGTAGTTACATGAAAATCAGTATTTGCAACGGGACTTCGACGTGCTGTCTATTAGATATTTCTTCGAACAGTGTGTAAAACAGTTCAACAGTGTTTCAGTGATACTGGAGTTACTATTTACAGGTAGGAAATTAAGAATCTTACTTCAATGTTTATGTGTTTAACAATAAGTTATTATATAATTAGTATCACACGGAAAAGTAGCATAATTCAACATGCGCCTTTGTATATTGCACAACATGTACACAGGTGGAGATATAACAGGTAGAGATACCACCAGTATTTAAACCTTGACACATAATACGAAAAGGAAACCTGTGAAAAGGTATTGTCGGGGTTCTTATGTCTTGTGTATAGCAATATAGTATTACAAAACAAACACAATACAGTTAAACATTCATAATGGAAAGAAAGTCACTATGTATTGTCGTCATTTAGTTTATGTACTATTGACAGTTCTAGAACTTCGTAGTTTTACAAAATACACATGATTACAATATACATGTAATATAAACAAAAATATTGGAAAAACATGTTCATGACCCTCTAATGAGCATAACCTGCTACACAAAACAGGTTTTAGACAAAAATCATTCATGTGAAACTGCATTGTTGTCTATGCTAGATAAGTGTCTTTATGCTATAAACAATGGATCGTTACTTGGAGTTGTCGTGGTTGATTTTAATAAGGCTTTTGATCTTGTTAATCAAGTTTTACTTCTAAAAAATGCTGACATTGTACACATTATCCAAAACCTCAATTAACTGGTTCACATCTTATCTTCTAAAGCGCAAACAAAAGGTGTCTGTAATTAACCAATATTCAGATGTTTAAACCATAATTAATGGTGTCCACAAGGTTCTATTTTAGGGCATCTTTTATTTATTATGTTCATAAAAGATTTACTACTTTATACAACTATGGTAAAAAACGATCTATATGCAGACGATACAACATTGTTTTTAATAGATAAGGATCTAGCCTCTATTGAGCATAAGTTACATCAGGCTCTTCAAGAGCTTTCATGTGATGCAAAGAAAATGGTATGATCATAAATACGGAAAAACAAAAGTAATGCTTATAACAAGTCATCAAAAGAGAAAAATGAAAAACTTAATTTAACGTTTAATTAACAATATAAAGCAAGATAAGATTCTTGGAGTTCTGGTAGACAACAATCTGACTTGGTCTGCTCATATTGATTACATCTCTAAGAAAGTATCAAGAAATCTATGGCTGCTTTCTAGGGTTAAAGAATTCTTAACGCTAGCTGACAGAGTGCAATTTTATAAAACTTTTATTCGGCCTCATTTAGACTTTGTAATGTTGTATGGGGTGGTACACCCCAAAAAAATCTTGATTGAATTTTTTAGAACATCAAAACGTATGTACAAAGTATCCCATTCCTCATTAACTTCTTATATAAATGAAATATTCAAAAGAAGACTTGTAAATGATGATTTACCTCATTTGCGGTCTCTATCATCTCACAACTTTATTATTCCTAAACCGCACAAAGAACTATGCAAATTAGAGGGCCACATGGAAGTTTATTTACTAATTAAAAAAACAACACTTTACCTCTGTTTTGGCAGGGTACAAGCCATTGTTTGGACCATTCCATAATCTTGAATACATCATGAGTAAGAATTTGTTCCATGTCGTGTTTACTAGATGTTGAGACTATAGGGAACTGTCATTAGCAAGTAAACAAGTTATACTCAGCATATTTTCGGCAATATCATTAACATAATTATATCAAAAATAAAAGAGAGCACAAGACACAGCCTTGAAGAATTCCGACAGCTACAGTGAGAAATAATCTGAGATCCAGGCGTAAAACGTTCCATCAATAAATATCATATTGTTTAATCTTAAACAAAAGACATTGATGCACGATCAAAAGCTGTATATGTATAATGCATGTACATCGTTTAACATCGAATGTACTGGTATATACTAATACATATCGGCAAGTTTTATTGATGGAACGCTTTAAGCCTGGATCTCAGAAATAGCACATTTCCATATGTCATTCATTTAATGAATTGTTAAAAAGTATATGTAGATGTTTTTAAATTATATTTATATTTTCCTTTGACATCTTAGGACTTAATTTATCCACTGCACATGCTTTATTTTCGTCTAAAATCTTCATAATATCAATAATTTCGGATTCATCTCTATAAATACCGCATAGTTCATCAATGGATTTTGAACGAAGAACGGTAAGTTAAAATTAAAAACAAACTATTCTAATTCAAGCACTTCGCCATTTCATGGTCAGTTATTGAGTATGACGCATCGTCATGAAGTTAGACTATTTTTAAAGATGCAATAGTTTCCGAATGTTCCCTAGACTTCATGAAATAGTTTAAAAGTTTCCAGTATTGACGTCTGTCCGATATATTTGTTTCATTTAACCCCGTGTGGTTCTCGGGGGCCCCGTTTGGTCACGGGGCAAAGAATAGGGCCACTGAAGATCCCTTAGGAGGGATAGGCAGAGGGGTAGAATCCCCCCAAATTCATGTTCATTTTATCATTTTTTGTTCATGTTCATTAAAGGTCTTCATCATGATCCCTGCATTGTTTCAGGTGCTATCTCGCTTGCATCAAAAGAGCAGTGGCAGAAAAACAATAACGTGGCTCCAGCGTAAATGGAGTTCCTACGATAGAATTTGCAGCAACTCTGCAGTTCAGGGTGAGAAGGTTCTAGGCCCATTTTCCATATTTTATCTCGATGTACATGGAAGATGAGCCTGGCATGTTCATGCTTAAAGTGTTCTTAATGTTTTTACCATTTTATAAACATTTCTTTCTCTCGTATATAATTCACATGTAGTTTTGTCTTTGTTTTGTTCCCTGTATATTTTTCTTCCTCAATATATTGAACAAATGTTTATGTTACAAACATTAACATTTACAAAATTACTTATTTTTGTATTGCTTTAAGATATTGTTCAAATGATAAGTTGATACCAGTAATTCACACTAAATAATTTACAACATGATGTAAGAGATAACATACAGTTGTATTACAAATACAATATGTACACATTGCATGCCAATGTTCATTGAACCATACATAAACGTAGTATTATATTGCTTTATATACTTAACAAAAAACGTTGTATCTATTACTTAGTTACACGCGGGTGATAACTTGATACTTTACAGAACTCCAGACAAGCTGATTATTCGAATGCGTTACTGATGCTCTTTCTGAAAATTCCTTCCTTTAAATAAAAATAAGAAAAAAAATCAAAAAAAAAATCAAGAATATCATTCTCACAAATTTATAAAAACTTGTTAACTTTTAAAAATGATGAGGCTTGCTTTGACTGCCATTCATTCATTTGAAATCAAATGTGTAAATACTCATTGTAGGCAAACTACTGAGACAGTGGTTATAGTTTATTTTTTTGTAATCAGAATCAAAAGTTCATGATAGCTTTTTATGTTGAAGACAATAATTTAAAGCGAACTTAATGCAGTCTATGTTATTTGATGATAGCTTGAGTTGTCTCAAATATTATAAACATGAACAAACATAAGGACATAACCAGCCTAGAAAAAACTCTATAATAAACAGGACAATGTCACACGAGTTATCTACCTTAACGAAACAGCGATCATGGATTTAATAATACTGTTACGTTTTTTTTTGTTATATGCAAAATGTATTGTTAGTTAAGTTTTGTATTTTGGAGAACAATAAGCAGTTACATATTTAGTTATGTCAGCTGATCTACCCTTATTTTTCATGTTTACTTTTGTTATACCTATTAACCGAGTTGTAAAATCAATAATGCAATTGATATTTCTATAGTGACTAATAAGTCTCATTAGGCTAGGTATTCATTTGTTTACTTAATATTGCCTATATTATACTGTATTGCTTTGTATATGTAATATTTTGTAATGATGTTATTTGTCACTTTAATAAAATAATAAAATATATATCATGTGTTATTCTCAAAATTTCGGAATCTAAAGGTTTTAAACAATATGATATAACAATAAAACATATCAATGTGGCAGAGGGTCTGTTACGAGTTTGTGCAGATATTATGATTGTCTTGAAATTAAGTATCATTTAAGTAATGTTTATCAGAATTTAGTTGGTTTTCATTGATATCACCAAATTTAAGGATTGTATTCGATAAAACACATGCCTTTTCTAAGCCTATATGTAAGTTATACCAACAAATGTTACTCGAACTAGGTTTACGATAAACTGTAGGTATTAAAAACCTCCATCTTTCTTCAATCCAGAGTGAAGTGGGCAGCAACTGTACTAATTCACGTCTTGAATAATTCGCAGCAGACATTAATATTTCGCTTGAATGTGCAGACGTATCTTTTCTCATATGCAGATGGGTCTCTGTAAAACAAAAAACAAATTGTCCCTAAAATATTCCATTTTGATACATTTACTGTGGATATGTAAGTTAAATGTAGAGACTGTGTGTTTCGATTACATTTTCAGGACCTGGATTCATTTTAACGTCGCCGGACATAATAAGCAGTAACAAATAACAAGAGAAAATTCGAGACTTTATAGAGATGACGTAGATGAGAGACAAGTGCAACCAACAATGGACAGCATTCTTCGAAACAACGTCATATATCTTTAAGTAAGCAACTTAAACACATGAATAGTTTACTGAGAACACACGTGACTAATACAAAACAACATGATAGTGTTGGCTCTCCGACACATTATTCAACATAATCAATACAAAGCAACTAATAGAAACAGTGCCACTGGTTTAGTTTACGCTCAAGTAATATTAGAAATTAGAAAAGCGAACACATGTAAATAAAGTACGTATTTAGAGGACCTCCGTTTTTACAGCAAAAAATCCCAAAGTTTGCACGCATGGAAGCTATATAAATTGCTATATGGATACAACAATGAGAAACAAGAGGCCCAAGAGGGCCTGTATCGCTCTACCGGCTATAGGGAGTCTGTGATGGGCAACATAACAATAATATGCGCAACTAGGCTTGGTACTGATCATTCCTGCCAAGTTTCACTGAAATCCAGCCAGGGGTTCAGGAAAACTACTCCGGATAAAGTCTGTATATAAGGGGCTATAACTCCATAGGGGCCAAAAAACATTTAACCGGAACACAACGATGATATGCGCAAATAGACTTCGTACTGATCATCCCTGCCAAGTTTTGTTGAACTTGTCTGTACAAAGTGTATTAAAACCTTTAAAGTCCCATAACTCAACCAAAAATCATTCAACCGGAACACGATAATGATATCCGCATCCAAGTGTCGTTGAAAGGTAGTCCAGGCAAAGTGTGTGTATTAAAACCTTTAAATAGCCACAACTCAAACAACAAGAGCTGTCGGAGAACAGCGCAGCTCGACTATTCGATTTTTCAGAGAATAATAAATGTATAGCTAGTATATAAAATCAGAAAACAAGGTTACAACAATGTGGGGTGGGGTTGGGGGCACAACATAAATATGTGTAAAAAATTACCAAAACTACACAGAAATATGTAAAAAAAAAAAATCTAAAAAAAATCGACTTTTGAGTGGGGTGCGGGGTAGGGTTGAGGAGAGGCGGGTATGGATGGTGGGGAGTGGGGGTGGTGAGGGCAACATATATGTGTAATATGGGGGGCAAGATAGGTATGTGTAAGAATTGACCAAAACAATACAGAAATATGTAAAACAAAATAAAAAATAAGAAAATATTCTAGTTTCGAGTGTGTGGTGGGGTGGGGGGAGTGGCGGTGGATGGGAGACGGCGGGGGTGGTGGTGGGGTGGGGGGTGGATGAAGGGGGCAATATGTTTAAGAATTGACAAAAGCAGCACAGAAATATGTAAAAAAAAAAAAAATAGAGTTTCAAGTTGGGGTGGGGGAGCAGGGGTGAGAGGCGGGAGTGGGTTGGGGGTGGTGGGGAGGAGGATCAGCATATATGTGTAAGAATTGACTAAAACAACGCAGAAATATGTAAAAAAAATATAAAATAAAAAGTTTCAAGGGGGGGGGGGGGGGGGGCGGGTGTGTGGGGGGGGGGGGGGGGGTGGGGAGGTGGTGAGAGGCGGGCGTGTTGTTTGGGAGTGGGCAACATAAATTATATGTGTAAGAATTGACCAAAACAACACAGAAATATGTAAAAAACAAAATAAAAAAAAAGAGTTCCGAGTGTGTGTGGGGAGTGGGTGCGGGGAGAGAAGAAGAGGTGGGGGAGAGGGAGCAACATATGTGTAAGAAGCTATGTGTAAGAATTGACCAAAAAACACAGAAATATGTAAAAAATAATAATAATCTAGTTTCGAGTGTGTGGTGTGGGCGGGGGAGGGATGGGGTTGGGAGTGGTGGGGGAGGGGAGGCGGGGGGGAAGGGGCAACATGTTTAAGAATTGACAAAACAACACAGAAATATGTAAAAAAAAAAAAAAAAAAAAAAGTTTCGAATGTGTGTGGGGGGAGGAGAGGGGGGGGGGGGGGAAAGAAGCAGGGGATGGGAGGAGAGGGAGCAACATATGTGTAAGAATTGACCAAAAACACAGAAAAATGTAAAAAATAAAAGAAAAAAATCTAGTTTCGAGTGTGTGGTGGGGGCGGGAAGAGGGGTGGGGTTGAGAGTGTCGGGGAGGGGAGGCGGGGGGGGGGGGGGTGGGAAGGGGCAACATGTTTAAGAATTGACAAAAGCAACTCAGAAATATGTAAACAAAATAATTATATAGTTTCAAGTGGGGGTGGGGGGAGCGGGGGTGAGAGGCTGGAGTGGGTTGGGGGCGGGGGTGGGGGAGGGGGGAGGTGGCAACATATATGTGTAAGAACTGAATAAAACAACACAGAAATATGTAAAAAAAAACATTTGCAAGTGTGGGGGGTAGTGGGTGAGAGTGGGGTGAGAGGGGGGGGGGGGGGAGGAGGGTGTTCGGGAGGGGGCAACATATATGTGTAAGAATTGACTAAAACAACACAGAAATATGTAAAAAAAAAAAAAAGTGTGAGGGGTGGGAGTGGGGGCGGGGTGGGGGGTGGGGAGGAGGGAGCCCATGTCCCAATATGGGTGAAGTATGAATAAGATGCATAATGCTATAAGAAATCCCAAACCAAAAGTATAGATATATACATGCTTACATGCAAACCTAGATCTGCCTTTATTGCACATTTATGGGCCATCACAATTTGGGTTCCATGGGAGCCCAGAATTTGCAGAAGACAAAATTACTTATCCAACCCTTTACAACATACTATAAGGAAACCAATTCCAAATTTAGTTGAGCTAGGATGGACATTGTGCTTTATAAAAAGAAATCGGTGTGTGTTTGAACATGGAGATTTTGTTTACGAAAACCAGAATTTGGGTTCCATGGGAGCCCTGGGGTTACAGGAACCAAAATTACTTAAGGAGCCCTTAAGATAATGCTATAAGGAAGCTAATGGCCAAATTTGGTTGTGCTAGGGTAAAAATTGTAAGAGATATAGACTTGTAAACACAGCTTACACGCAAAATTTGATGTGAAACAGACACATTTTAAGGGCTATCATAATTTGGGTTCCATGGGAGCCCATGGGTTACAGGAACCAAAATTGCTTATGCAGCCCTTAAGATAATGCTATAAGGAAGCCCATGGCCAAATGTGGTTGTGCTAGGCTAAGAAATGTAAGATATATAGACTTGTAAACACAGCTTACACGCAAACCTTGATGTGGGACGCCGACGCCGACGCCGACGCCGACGCCGACCGACGCCGACCCCGTGGTGATGACATAAGCTCTCTTATTCTTCGAATAGTCGAGCTAAAAATCATTCAACCTGAACATGACAACAATATGCGCAACTAGGCTTGGTACTGATAATTCCAGCCATGTTTCACTGAAATCCAGCCAGGAGTTCAGAAAAACTAGTCCGGACAATATTTGTGTATGAGGGACAGTAACTGTGTCAAAACTCAATCAACAAAAACACGGTGATGATATGTGCAACTAGGCTGGGTACTGATCATCCCTGCCAAGTTGTCGCTACTCTCCCTCCCTTTCGGTTTCTTAATGGTGAAGATTTCTCTTCATAGCCCCTATCCTATACATATAACTCCGCCAAAAATCATTTAGTCGGAACACGGTGACGATATGCATAACTAGATTTGGAACTGTCATCAAAGTTTCATTAAAATCCGGCCAAATGCAAATTATGTAGAAAATCTAACGGGTCGTCGCGAGCTTTTTAAAAAACAAGATTGCCGTTTGTCCCTTTAATAAAGTATAACATCAGTCAATAATCAGTGACGGTACCGATTTGGAACCAGCTGTATTCTTATGTATAGACTACTCAGTAGGAACGCCAGCCCTATGGCGTAGGGATATTTATCAAACAAGGTCACGTGATAAAATCGATAACAAAATGACATTATTGGGAAAATTGTCACTGGTCAGATTTATTCACCTCTTATTTATAAACTGTGATTATGACAAAACACAATCACAGATCGTTGTTAAAGTAATAATATTCACAAACTACATTGGTCGAACATAATTGGTGTACACTTCGTGTAATTCTCATTAATAGTTAAAGGTATTTTTCAAAGGGATGAATTTAGGTCGTTTTAAGGTGTAAATTGCCAACAATGCGCTTTTAAATCAAAATCGATTTATTTCGTCATTTTAGAAGCGAGAATAAAAACAAATGCATGTACGCGTAGATAAATCTTTCCTCTGTCCATATGCAAATTTTTAATGAAATCGGAGACAAGTACTTTTTTTTTCCCAAAATTAACTAACATGACCCACGGACGCAAAGACGGCATAATGCATATACATTTACAGACGCGACCGGGTACACAAGAAATGAAATAATTCCATTATTTCAATACATATATTTCAAATGTATGTATCCTTGCATTCCAGATTAAATTTCTGATCTATACTTGCTTTTGGTTTATGCCGGAGTGCTCAAAATAGGTTTTAACAAACCAAATTGCAACGGTACGTCGGGAAAGGAAATGAGGATGGTGAAAATATATGTGGCAGTGCTAATTTTCTGAATCCGAAAAAATAGCGAAAAAATTAAGTTTTAACAGCGAGAATGAATTTTTTTTCATGAAAGTGTTCATTGACATGTCTACTATTAAAAACCAAAATTTTAAGTCAATCAGAAAAAAGTACTTTTTTTCCCCCAAAATTAACAAAGTACACCGTATTCGCTAAAATATGAACAATCGCTTTTCGAAGTTAATGTACACGCGGGATATAAAACCATGAGATTATGAAATCCTTTTTAAGAGATATATTGATTTCAATATTGTTCTGTATTTAATAAATTATTAGAGTAGAATGTTCACAGTTTTTCTCAAGGACACCATTACGGTAGTATCCCTGCAACCCCGCCCCTCATCCCACCCCCACCACCCTCCATACCGTATTGATTAAGTTGTATATAGCTGCGAATGGGCAGTTTTAATCAAATTCGATTTATTTCATCATTTTAGAAGCGAGAGAAAAAAACAAAAGCATGTACGCGTAAATACATATTTCCTCTGTATATATGTAAAATATAAAAAAAAAAATGGAGGGAAGTACTTTTTCCCCCGAAAATTAACGAAGTACACCGTAATCGCTTAAATACGCCGAATCGACGTTCCAAATCTATGTTCGCACGGAATAAAATTGTGGAATTATGATTTCATTTATAAAGATAAATCGATTTCAGCATTGTTCAATAGTTGTTATATTATTGATGTAGTATGTTCACAGTATTTATGAGAGCAACATTACGGTAGTATCCCTCCAACCCCGTCGGCTTCCCCCTTCAAACCCGTTCATACAATACGTTGTGTATTGCTGAGAATGCGCCTTTCATTCAAATCGATTTATTTCGTCATTCTAGAAGCGAGAATAAAAACAAAATCATATCGATACATCTCTCCTCTGTATATATGTAGAATTTCAATAAACGGAGACAAGTACTAATTAAGTAACTGGACCTCCGACCCAAAGACGGCAACATTCATATTCATTTAGAAAGACGACCGGCTACAGAAACAATTGAATACTTTTGTTATGTAAACATATTTATTTAAAATGTATGTGTCCATGTATTTTACACTCTTTTTTTTATCTATACATGCTTTGGGTTTATATCAGAGTGCCCAATTTATTTTTTGTTGCAACGGTATATCGGAAAATGAAATCATGATGGCGGCAACATACGTTGCAGAGTTAATTTTCGAAATCAGAAAAAGCGATAAACTAATAACAGTTTAAAAGGCAGAAAAAAGTATATTCTTTTAACTGTTCGTTTAAAACTGAGGGGGCGACTCGAGTTTTAAAGAAAGCAAGATTGGCGTGTGTCCCTTTAAACAAAAAAATAAATGACTGACGAGTAACATACATGCTATTGTCAGTAACAAACATGATTTTGTGTAGAAGATTGCATAACATAAACATGTGGGCATGACATTGTGTCAATGGAGCACTTGCCAGATGTGTGGTGTTGTGAAACACTGTACGCGTGAACCCAAAAAGTGCGGGTCTGTTATATTTATAGGGCATAATTATACAGTTATATATATATATTTATATATATTATTATTTTATATTTATTTTTATGGTCCCAGAACGCAGTCATACTCACTACTATATTGAAAGTAAATACTGAGTATATATGTGCTCTGCGTTACGATCTGTAGTATTTAAAAACAGACATTAAACATTTCCCTGAAATATATATAACGATGATAAATACTATATTCATAGAATTATTTTTTCCTGAAAAAAAATAATACATTTTTGTTTTCAGCAGTTGAAATCTACTATATTCTGCGAATATTGTTACTTTGAAAATTTGAATACGTCTGTTTTCATCAAATAGCATGTTTTGTTTGTTTTAATATTATTATTTTTTTAATTTATGATTTTTAAAAAAAAATGGATGATCGGAATATGTCTTACACACTGTTGAATCCTGTAATTTAACAACGAGTGGTTTGGTTCACAGGCGACAGTATCGGTGAACAAAACCACTTGTTTTACTGGATTCAACATTGTGCAAGAAAATATTCATATATACTGAAAGGAAAAAGAAACGCAGGGTGCGTATTTCCGCTATATATTGATATACTGCACACTTAATTCCATATATATTCCAAGGAAATCCCAAGATGTTTTGTAAAAAAAAAGTGCAGTTAGTTAGAGAAAGGACACAACTGTGATGTTGTAGACGTTTTAATCACAGTACACGTTGTAACAAGAAATTCATAAATGCTGAAGTTCCTCTTTGAAAAATTGAGCCAGTTCAGTACTGTATTTAATGTTAAGTGATTGCAACATTTAAAGCCTAAGTTTGCTCACCTTCTTGAGCCAAATGTGCATTCTGACGATAATGAAACTTTAAAGGGGTAAACATTGGTGTGTTCAGTGCTGTTTAAACCTTCTTTCTAAAAGGCTGGCGTGGCGCAGTCGGTAGCGCGGCGGATTTGTAACCGGAGGCCCCGGGTTCAATCCTCCGTGGTGCCATTGAGTTTCGTCGGTGTGTTCTTGGGGAAGACACTTTCCCTTAGCCTCGTCCGTCGGATGGGGACGTAAACCGGGCGGTCCCGTGTATCGGTCTATCCTCCGAGCACGTTAAAGAACCATAGGAATCTATTCGATAATAAGAGTAGGGCACGGTTCCCGGATTCCTATGTATCCTTCCCCTCTCTCTGGGGCGGCTCTATGTAACCTATACTGTGTTGATGAGCCGTTAAACAACATTCAATTCAATTCTTTCTAAAAGGACAGGCCTAATGTCGCCCTGTACCATTCGATTAGCAGTAGCATATTAAATACGCACCCTGCGTTTCTTTTTCCTTTCAGTATATTATACCATTAATATTATAACATGTGCGTTGTAACATATGCTTATCCTTGGATAGTGGATGTCAGCAGGGAACTTGACCTTTGACCTAAAATCAAAAGGCATCATTCTCTCACCAAATGCACTCAAACCATGAATTTTGATGAGATTTGCTTCTGGGGAAATGGACAGTGCAGACAAGGTGTTCCATAATCATTATTGGGTCACGGCGCCCTTGACCTTCAATTTTTGATATGCACATACTGATGCTTCGTACAAAGTTTTGTCAAAATCCAACAAGTAGCGCAGACAAGATTTGTGACGGACGAACGGAAAGGCCAAATATAATCTGTCTCACCTACCACTTTGTGGTGAAAGACATAATTATAAAGACAATATTTTAGTTCATATGTAAACTTTATTAAGCAAATAATTGAGCGAACATAAACTTCAGCATTGACTCTGGCCAGTGGTGTACATGGAGTCTTCTTCCACATGACGTGCAGCCTGAAAGAAAAAAAGAGTAAATATAAGTCGAGCAGAGTATTTAATTTGAATCAGGTGTTGCGAGGGGGAGCTAGGGCATGTTTAGAGGAATGGGACAGTTTTAAATTTAATTATTGTTTAATGCCTCATCAACACGTTGTTCAGGTTATTTCGAGCCGCCCCAAAGACTCCGATACACAGGACAACCCGGTTTACGTTTCCGAGGCTAGCAGGACACATCGAAGTAACCCAGTGGCGCCAGTAAGACTTGAATCCGTGTTCACTGGATTTAAAGCCGATATTCTATAAACGTCCCATGACCAAAACTGAGTAAATGCCACATCAAATAAAGGGTCAATACGTATTATATTGTGTATCATATGAGTATATGATTGATCTGACATGACTACAGAACAATTTTAATGTATTTTTCACCCAACAGTACAGCAAGAATCTATTATAAGCAAAGTTAAATCTGACAGAGGGTGCAATGCTCTAAAAACCAATATTTACTAGAAGGGGAATAAAAAAAAACTCTTGCCAAAAAATCTAAAATTGTTAAATTTTACACGTTTTGTTCATAGGATAGTTTACTTTAATGACTTAGTAAGGTCAATTTTCATGGGGAGAAAACATTAATATACAATTATTTATTTTCTCTCTCAAAACCTGGTGATGCCGCTAGTTTTAGAAATAAAACACGATTAAATAGGGCAGTTGAGAAGACACTTTTGTAGATGTTTGGTCTGTTCTGATGTGAAAATGTGTAAAACAGACAAAAGATTGGAAATTTGCTTTGTGTCCCTTTAATAAATTGGGGACCCATCACATAGAACATAATCATATTGTAATTTGTTGATGTTAAAGGGACACACGGCAATCTTGAAGTATTTATCAAGCATTAACATTAGCATCTCCATTTGTTAACATAGTAACAATTTAAATTTTAACCTGCTTGCATTAAAAATTAAATAAAAGTGTCAGTTTTCATTTTGTCTTCGTTATTCTATCAAATACTTAACTATATTATAGGTGCACTATTATCAACTTTTAGTAATGTGTAAAACAATTTCTTCTGAACTATTTTAATAAATAATATTAATAATTGCACAAATGCAAATTATGCAGAAAAATTGACCGAACTCCAGAAGTTTTAAACAAATAAAGACTGCCTGGTGTCCCTTTAACACAACTTGCTTTCGCATGTATCCAGTACATGTAGTTTACACGAGCTCATATGACAATCACGCTGCATTATAACTGAAAACCATTTTTACTCTAACTTTGAACAGCACCGTGCAAGCATAACACGTGTGGTAATGCAAGCTCCATTTAAAGAACTACACAAGTGCAAACAAGTTTTGAAAAGGCTCCCACCTCCATATGCGGCTTGACATTCTGAAGTCGTCGGTATCAATTCACTTAGAGCTGCTCAAGGGCACGATTCACATTTGAGGCCTCTCTGAAAAACAACATCGATCCAATGTCAGTGATCAAACAGACATAGTTTATCCTTTGTTATACATAATGTAACATATTTAAAAAAGAAAAGAAAAGAAAAAAAGAAGAACTAAACTGAACAAAGCATGAATACTACCTCTGCTCAATTACACGGTTAATGTAATAAAAACATCTCTCATCATTCATTATACATGTAAAATATAATGTAGCTTGAATCCATTAAAAACACTGTTCCACTTTCACAGCATATTTCCAGCCCATGGAATAGTCATTTCTTTTGAGACACACTGGATGCAAGTGTAGTAGCTCCACCTCCTTAAAAGCTTTTAAGTGAAGTATACTTTCTCGAAAGTTGGCCTTTTTTTTCGCAACAGAAAGTATCTAGTAAATGTAAATAAATGTAAATTCAAAATCACTTCATTGTCTCAAAACTCTGCTGTACATAAATATGAATCTGACCGAGATTTCAATCATGTTTACATTGTTTACATTGTTTCAATGGTAGTTGTATCGGGTTATGTATTCACGAATGTGCGAGAAAATGGGATAACGTAACGATATAGAGACAACGCTAACAATTTACATTCATGCATCTGAGGGGTGGGGTGAAGGGGGTTTCTAGTTTCCCTACCACCTCCTTGTTTTCGGTATGCAAGCTCCATCACCTCCGCCCCCTCCACACACACACTTGGTTGGGTGTGGGGTGGGGGCGGGGGTTGCGGGGGACATTGATGGCATTTCTACTAGTGATTGTTTTATTCCACGACACGTTCTACAGTACATCCAGTTACTGGAAAGATCGGAGTACACGAAAAACACTTACAGTGATTATGAACTTTCTATTATACAGCATATACCACTTTTAAGCACTATATTTGGCTAAATATGTACGATCTAAAAGTGGTGTGTACTGTTTATTAACAAACACATTTTAATGACAAAACAAATACCTTGATAATGGACCTCTAGCAGCAGACAGTAATCCCAAATCCAATTTGCACCAACATGTCAATTTCACGTGTCAAGTTATGTCACGGTGACCTGTCGGTCACTAACACTGCATCGTGTTTACACATAATGGAACGTTATTTCGTCCGGTAAGGTATTAGTTTTTACATAATCTACGGTATAAAACACTGTACGCGTGTTGTAAGACTCCATAGGTACCCGTAGTGCTCGCCGACGTAGCGCGCCCAATTTCGGGTGTAAAAAAATGGCGTCTGTTTTAATTGAAAATTCATAAAATAGTCCGTAAAATACAAAGAAATAGTCCATGTTCGCGGAGTTAAAATGCGAACAGAACTGATATGTTATAGGTACGTGGCGTTCCTACTGACTAGACTGTATCCCTGAAATCTACATCTAATTCGTGTTGTAAAAACCAGTTAAGGTATGAAAGCACTAATTATTTTCCCCATAGACACCAATGTTAAAGTGTCACATATTAATGATTTGCTGCAAATTCAACTCAAGTATGGATAATGCAGCAGTGTAATGTTCATATAGAAAACTATTTTTCCACTTGAAAAATCACCAGAAAACGTGGGGTCACAAGACATGTAAGAAAGTTCTTGTTTGTTTACTAAACAGGTCAAGGGTACAGCTGTTTTTATTGATCGACTGTTTTCATTGCTCACAAAGTGTAAGCATAGAGTCGACATTTCGAAAATGTTCATTAGTGATCCAGTAAAACCTATTAATACGCTTCTTATACATATAACCACAAAATAGAATAGAAATCGGCAGTTTTCCCCTACTTATAATACTTTTTATTATAGGAACTACATTCGACTACACCTCGGAGGTTTACATGTAATTGGTGGTGGTAAACCTATAAGAGGAGAAAACATGTTCAGATGTTTCTTAAATGAGGACTTTGTGTTGTCATTTTCATAACAAGCTTAAAAACACCTACTTCATGCAAATCGAATGATTATTTGCCGAGATATGGTCTTGTGAATACCAAGGACAATAGTCTGAAATTGACAAAAATCAGAGATATTTTTTTTAATTTTACACTATCTGAATTGTCATACCAAACGGCACTTCTTGTCAATACACCATATTAAATAGATCAAATGTTTAGAACATTCAATGGACATAAATAAAATATGCATTTTAGGTACAATTAGGGCGATGAATATGCCAATTTATGTCGATTTTCATGCCAAAATTGATTTTTCAGTCAAATTTTTCAAAATTGGTGGTATCATACCTGATTATAGTAGCGAATACGAGCTTAATAATGCCAAAAATACTGCTAAAATCAGAATTGATACTAGCTGAACGCTACCAAGTGGAGTTTGAATGATAAGGAATAATATATTACCTTTTACACAAATCTTCATTTTTTACAGTATCCTATTTTAGGGGGGTAGGGGAAAGATTTAGTGGTTTCATGCCTACCAAACCTGTTGTCATGCAGATTTAATTCATGAAAACATGTTGCAAACATGCAACCCTACATGTTGATACCAAAAAGACATAGTTCAACTGCAAACACTTCACCAATACGTCATTTTTAACACGAAAAAAAAAATGAAACTCAAAATTACGGCTTTTATAGACAAAATTGGACTAAAAACGCTCAAAACCTATGTAATAAACTATGGAAAACTTATTTCTGAGCTTATTTTACCAACTGTAATCGGAAAAGTGTCCCTAGGTACGAATCTGAGCGAGTCCTAATTACTGCACGCATCTCTTATAGGTATGAAAGCACTAATTATTTTCCCCATAGACACCAATGTTAAAGTGTCACATATTAATGATTTGCTGCAAATTCAACTCAAGTATGGATAATGCAGCAGTGTAATGTTCATATAGAAAACTATTTTTCCACTTGAAAAATCACCAGAAAACGTGGGGTCACAAGACATGTAAGAAAGTTCTTGTTTGTTTACTAAACAGGTCAAGGGTACAGCTGTTTTTATTGATCGACTGTTTTCATTGCTCACAAAGTGTAAGCATAGAGTCGACATTTCGAAAATGTTCATCAGTGATCCAGTAAAACCTATTAATACGCTTCTTATACATATAACCACAAAATAGAATAGAAATCGGCAGTTTTCCCCTACTTATAATGCCCGTTTCCATCGAAAAAGAAGGGATTACTTTTTATTATAGGAACTACATTCGATACACCTCGGAGGTTTACATGTAATTGGTGGTGGTAAACCTTAACGCCAGTTCTAAACGCATGCGCAGATCATAATTTGTAGACTGTAACTCTAAAATTGATACGTAATTCAAGTAGTAGAAGACCATAAAATGTCTGTATACCAATTTGACTGTGTCCCGGTATTCTTAATAAAATACAGTTGTTTTATGAACAGTAAAATGACGTTGACACACAGTCCAACACCCATAGCAGCTTTCTGAGTCCGGGATAAATATAGCTGGAGCCTTGAGGCTCCGGCAATAATTTGACGTTCATAAGCGTTCATATTCTTTACTCTTTCAAGGGCATTTTTACTTTAATTTCTATCTTTTAGCGCATTTTCGCGAGGTCAAGAAATAAAGCATGTATTTACACATAACTAGTTGAAATAGTAGAGCGCAATACACCGTCAGCTGATGACGCGTGTTGTGTATACACATGTAAATGCACCAAATCTGGCAGATAAAAATCCAAAAAGTTCAAACTGCTATAAATGTTTTTATTTCTGGAAGGATTTTGATAATTTAAACCACAGGCAACCGGCACAGAGCTAGGATAGTAAAAAATGGTCTTAGAGTGATTAAAAAAAGGTTATCTATATACACTTCTCAAAACTGCTAACTACACCGCTCACGTTTTGGGTTATATATATCGATGGGTTGAATGTTTTTCAATAAAATAAAAAGGAAATACCAATTCAATCATTTTTACATCATTTCATTTTATTTTTTTCATGGGCAATGCTAGAACTAAACCACAATAAGCAATTACAAACGACCCATGTAAACACTAAAGTCACACTTTTCCCATATCTACACTAAACCACAATAAGCAATTACAAATGACCCATGTAAACACTAAAGTCACACTTTTCCCATATCTACATGTAGATATGGGAAAAGTGTGACTTTAGTGTTTACATGGGTCGTTTGTAATTGCTTATTGTGGTTTAGTTCTAGCATTGCCCATGAAAAAAATAAAATGAAATTATGTAAAAATGATTGAATTGGTATTTCCTTTTTATTTTATTGAAAAACATTCAACCCATCGATATATATAACCCAAAACGTGAGCGGTGTAGTTAGCAGTTTTGAGTAGTGTATACATATTATACACTATAATATGTATATATTGATACATGGATATACAGGTACAGTGTATCAGGAAAAAACAACACTAGAGAGTGAGTTCAACTCGTTATTTTTCATTATATCATAAATCCAATGATGTATTTTAATTTGATATCAGAAAACAGTGTATAGCGGATTTATCGCCAATATTGGGTAAGAGCTAGGGTCAATGGCATGGAGCTAGCGTCAATGTTTAGTACACATGATATAGGCAGCTACAATAATGAATGCTTTTTCGGAGTTATGTGATCTCTCTCTCTCTCTCTCTCTCTCTCTCTCTCTCTCTGTGTATAGGGAAAAATAGTTGATAACCACGAAGGACAGACACCCTTCGGACGATCTACGGCAGGCGCCTAGCTATGATGAGAGACATAGAAATCAAACGTATGCATTCACTTCCTAAAAAGGATAGCTGCAACACACGCTGATATACTGCTCTACATCATAACACACTCGTCTGTAGGCACAATTAACATATAACATATAGACGCATACATACATACAATTATAGCTCATATCAGTGGGATCACATTTAAGGATTCAACCACACATGTGTGTTAGGTTGGGCGAGAGAGAGAGAGTGTGTGTGTGTGGGGGGGGGGGGGTTAGTGTGTGTGTGTGTGCGCGCGCGCGTGTGCGTTTGTGTGCTGCTACTGTTACCATTAAAACATTGTGTTGTTTTTTTCACACTTTTAATTATCTAACTGATGTTCTTTCATCCGACATATACCACCATATTTAAATGTTGGAAAGAGTATATATATCTATGTTTCACCTTGTTTTACTTCAAACAAATATGTTTCATAATCTTGTATTCTAAAACAACACGATACATCTGCAAAAAGAGATCAGACTGCGTCTAAAATACTATGTATTACTATGTATACCTTATTTCATTAATTAGTTTTAGAGACAATCCATCTATATATTATTTATTAAATGTAAAAATAAACACATGTTTCACTGTTGGCCAATGTTAATTGTTTAGGAATATATATGAACAGCTCGTTAATATTGTCCTGACAACTTCTGTTTTGCATAAATCTATTTTGTTCATCTCATAATCAGTGTTTCAATACAATGTGTGAACTCCTTTTCAAAGAAAGACAACCATATATATTTGGCGTATAGTGACATTATAGGTCATTAATTAACAGAATACCAGTTTAATTTCCCTTATATATAGGACTGATTACACCTTTCGTCTATTTGACAATACCTTAGTTTTGCCTACTATTTCCTGTTATGTTGGCGCTCTGGGTGACAACATTCGTGGCTATACTGAATTCCCCGGCAATCGTCTTGCAAATAATGATTTTTTTCTGATTATGATTTTGGATTCCCGACCATCGTTTTACCGTCTCGTTTTCCTCATGTAGTTTTCGGTTAACATTCCATTACATGTTTTTCGCGTTTTAGGTGCCAGTTGTTTCTCTTATTTTTCTTGTGTTTCCTTATATTTTGCGGTCGTAATGTTTATTTTTGTTCGACACACTGAATGTTATGTCATATGGGGTGGACTTCGCCAGGAACACCAGTTTCTTCTAAACGTTTGTATGGTTGCATTGCACTCTCGAAAAGGAAGTTCACCAAGCGGTTGAATTCCGACTCCGCTTTCTGTATACTTAACACTTTTCTGAATGTTTTCCTCCGTTACTCTGTCACCGGTAAATAATGTTTTAATGGCGAATTTTCGTATTTCTTGGTTTACTTCACTCACATCTGTCACAGCTACATGGTTCTCAACAAAACATTGTCTCATACATGTGTGTACGTTATTCGTATTACACATGTTATTTGTATGGATAAGGATATAATAATCGTTGCTAATTTGATGAATACATCTTCGATAGCACCATGTTTCCATACAAATAGTCCGTCCTTTTCTACAAGCGATACATCATTTATAACAGAGTCTACATTTGCTTCTGTGTGATCAAGATGACAAGATTTCAGAAATTTCCGACACTTTTTAGTCGTGGAAAAAACGTCAAGGTCTATCAAGCAATAGCATTCTATATCAAGAGGTCTACACAGATTACAAAATCTGGGAAATTCATATGCTCCTGCGTTTTTCAATTATTTGAAGGGTGCTAAGAAATTTAAGAAATGTCTCCGATTTCTCCTCTTTATTTTCTCTAAACAATGATTTATCACAATATATCGAGGTAAACTGATATCACAGAGACACTTTCAGTTGTATCATTAACATGTTTATAAATACAAAAGCAAAAAAAAGAAGAAAATGCCTACCGACCTACCCTATTTTTTTTAGAGCAATAGGAAACACACCTAATTTTTTTTTTGGCCTTACTATCTGAAACCCTTGACTCGCCCTTATATGTATATACATAAAATACAACTTCTTTATTTTTTAGATGTACTTTCATGTAAAACATGATGCTTATTTCTAGATGAGGATACAAGATTGGAGATCGAACGACCCATAACATCTCAGAACCCGTTAACATCATATACATGCATTCCAAACCAAACCAGATATACAAGAAGACCAAAACTCGCACACAAAAAAAGGTTTCGTGACCTCGTAAAAAAACTCATCAGGCTAAGATCATTTGCCCGTCAATCATTTATTTCAAAAGTTACATGCCACTTTATCACAAAACCTCGATCCGCCTTTTTTGGCTTCTATTTCCGTATTTATAATGTTCAGACCTAAATAACGAAGAGATTGGAAACTTTGAACAGGTAATACAGAGAAGGGAAACTGAAGTTGATTTCTCGTTTCAGTATTTTCAACACTAAACATTTTGAGTAAATAATAAGAACTTGGAAGGGTAACCACGTGATATTTAGCGACCACGCTGGTTGATTGGAAGTTTTAAAACTCTTGAATCTATTTGTTATCAGAGAAGTTTCCTATCTGTTAGTTATTAGATATGTGTATGATTTTTACAATGGGCCTATAACTGTATGCAGGCCTTCAGAGTTTCTGTACAATTTGTTGAATAAACTAACAAAATTAAAAATAAAGTCCCGATCGTTCTGTCACTAGCTAAACAACACAAGTATAAATCCCCTAAAATCTGAAAAGTTATTCTCTCTATTCTCCTATACTATGGTAATAGCCTCCTATACTATGTAAATATTAGTATGGTAATAGTATGGATTGGCCTTTATTGATAAAGAAGAAGTGTTGATATATGTTCAGTGGTTCTTGAGGAGAAGATTTGTCTAAGGTTTCGACCTTTTATAGTAATAGCGACCATAGTGGATGTCACGCTGACCTAATTTTAACGACAACGGACTAAGAGTGGTCCCAAGAGGTTGTCAGCTTACAAAAGTGACCCGTCAAAAAACAAAACAACGTTTAGTGGGTTCAGATATATCGTTTGTTTTTTGCTCGTCAATTGTGGATTTCAAAAGTTACGCACAATCTATTCACAGAACATGAATCCGGCTCAAGATTAGGCGACTATGAAAGCAATCGTAAAAGATCGGCCAATCCCGTCATTCTTCGGGATATGCTGCGAAGTAGTGTACGAGATGTTGTGTGTACGAGATGTTGCGAATGCTATGAAAGTAGATCACTGCAGTAGGAACGCCAGCCCTATGGCGTAGGAATATTTATCAAACAAGGTCACGTGATAAAATCGATAACAAAATGACATTATTGGGAAAATTGTCACTGGTCAGATTTATTCACCTCTTATTTATAAACTGTGATTATGACAAAAAACAATCGAAGATCGTTGTTAAAGTAATAATATTCACAAACTACATTGGTTGAACATAATTGGTGTACACTTTGTGTAATTCCCATTAATAGTTAAAGGTATTTTCCAAAGGGATGAATTTAGGTTGTTTTAAGGTTTAAATTGCCAAAAATGCGCTTTTAATTCAAAATCGATTTATTTCGTCATTTTAGAAGCGAGAATAAAAACAAATGCATGTACGCATAGATAAATCTTTCCTCTGCCATATGCAAAATTTTAATGAAATCGGAGACAAGTCCTTTTTTTCCCCCAAAATTAACTAACATGACCCACGGACTCAAAGACGGCATAACGCATATACATTTACAGACGCGACTGGGTACACAAAAAATGAAATAATTCCATTATTTCAATACATATATTTCAAATGTATGTATCCATGCATTCCAGATTAAATTTCTGATCTATACATGCTTTTGGTTTATGCCGGAGTGTTCGGAATAGGTTTTAACAGACCAAATTGCAACGGTACGTCGGGAAAGGAAATGAGGATGGTGAAAATATATATTGCAGTGCTAATTTTCTGAATCCGAAAAAATTGCAAAAAAATGAAGTTTTAACAACGAGAATGAATTTTTTTTCTTGAAAGTGTTCATTGACATGTCTACTATTAAAAACCAAAATTTAAAGTCAATCAGAAAAAGTACTTTTTTTCCCCCAAAATTAACAAAGTACACCGTGTTCGCTAAAATATGAACAATCGCCTTTCGAAGTTAATGTACACGCGGGATATAAAACCATGAAATTGTGAAATCGTTTTTAAGAGATATATTGATTTCAACATTTTTCTGTATTTAATGAATTATTAGAGTAGAATGTTCGCAGTTTTTTTCAAGGACACCATTACGGTAGTATCCCTGCAACCCCGCCCTTCATGCCACCCCCACCACCCTCTATACCGTATTGATTAAGTTGTATATAGCTGCGAATGCGCAGTTTTAATCAAATTCGATTTATTTCATCATTTTAGAACAGAAAAAAGCATGTACGCGTAAATACATTTTTCCTCTGTAGATATGTAAAATATAAAAAAAAAACGGAGGCAAGTTCTTTCACCCCCCCCCCCCCCCCCCCCCCACCCCCGCCCCCACACCCGAAAATTAACGAAGTACACCGTAATCGCTTAAATACGCCGATTCCACGTTCCAAATCGATGTTCGCACGGAATAAAATTGTGGAATTATGAATTCATTTATAAAGATAAATCGATTTCAGCATTGTTCAGTAGTTGTTATATTATTGATGTAGTATGTTCACAGTATTTATGAGAGCAACATTACGGTAGTATGACTGTATCCCTCCATTACCCCGTCGGCTTCCCCACCAACGCACACAGTACGTTGTGTATTGCTGAGAATGCGCCTTTTATTTAAATCGATTTATTTCGTCATTTTAGAAGCGAGAATAAAAACAAAAGCATATAGATACATCTCTCCTCTGTATATATGTTGAATTTCAATAAACGGAGACAAGTACTAATTAAGTAACAGGGCCTTCCGACCCAAGACGGCAACATTCATATTCATTTAAAAAGACCACTGGCTACAGAAACAATTAAATAATTTTGTTATGTAAACACATATATTTAAAATGTATGTGTCTATGTATTTTACACTAAATTTTTGATCTATACATGCTTTGCGTTAATGTCAGAGTTAATTTTCGAAATCAGAAAAAGCGATAAACTAATATAAGTTTAACAGGCAGAAAGAAGTATATTCTTTTAACTGTTCGTTTGAAACTGAGGGGGCGACTCGAGTAAATGACTGACGAGTAACAGACATGCTACTGTCAGTAACAAACATGATTTTGTGTAAACTCGAAGATTGCATAACATAAATATGTGGACATGAAATTGTGTCAATGGTTTGTGGTGTTGTGAAACACTGTACGCGTGAATCCGAAAAGTGCGGGTCTGTTATCTTTATAGGGCATATATAGTTATATTATAACATGTGTGTTGTACCATATGCTTATCCTTGTTTATAAATGTTTGATGATGGATGTCAGCAGGAACTTGACTTTTGACCTAAATGTCACCGTTCGGGTTCTATCTCATTCTATTCCATATCACCCTGGGTTCGATATATCAGGACAGAGTTGGTTTTCAATATAATCTTTATTTATACGGATCGATGCGTCAAACAACGCCAAACTCCATCTGTGAATATATAAATATCCAGATATAAATATTATATAAATATTTATCGTCCAGTACAAAGTATAACAACGTGTACTCTATTGAAGCCTCGGCAAAATGCAATGACGCATAGCGGTGAACGCATGCACGTGTACCATTAGTATGTTAGTAAAAGATGGTCAAAGGGAGACTATAAACATAACCCATTACTTATAAGGACCCGATGTTAAGGATTTATTTGATATATTGTGGCGTAAGGAACAACATACAATTGTCTTTTGTAAATATATTTATTTCGACCCACATCGAAAACATAGCATAATGAAGGGCTTATTGAGCCGGTCACATATTCGGCCACTCCGGAAAAGTCGTCCTCGACTTTAATCAACTTGACTGGATAAAAACAAAATATGAATTAATATGTTTATGTCGTCTATACAATATTGGCACTCCAAATCAGCATGCCAGAAACGACTCCTGCTTAAGAAAACAGAAATAGTAAAATATCTTTGAAGAAAACATATCCTACAAAGCAAACACAAAGAAACAAAATAAGTATTCACTGATATACATCACTCAATCAGTTACCTATTATAGAAATACAAAACATGAATACAAATACAGACACTGACTTTATATATACAATAACAGTTAATTGTAATTCTACCATTTACTTACTTTCTCCAATCGGTCTGATGAAGTCTTTGTGGTGGGTTTCTGGGTCGCTGACCCCTCTGCAATGGTGGTGTTTCAGGCGACTTGGATTCCGTCTGATGAAGTCGTTGTGGTGATTTTCTGGGTTGCTGACCCCTCTGCAATGGTAGCGTATCACCTGACTTGGGTTCCGCCCTTTTGTTCCGCCTCATGGGGATAACATACTTCCTGGACGTTTCTTCCAATGATGGATGAACTACAGATGGTTCTGTCATCGTATCGTCTTCCGAACTGCTGTCAGAACTGTCCAAATAACCATCATCTTGGCTTTCGTCTAGACTCTGGAGTGGAGCTGACCTTGTCTTTGGTCTGGTCCTTCTTGCAGGCATATATTCTGTCTCAGGACAAGGCAAGCCAATGAACGGAAGAAGCATATTCCGATGAAGAAGCTTTAACTTGGAATGAGGAGCATTTTCGGCTTGTACCTCAAACACAGGAATGTCAAGGATCGGTTGCCGGCGGACAACATATGGCTGGACGTCCCAAGTATCGGCCAGCTTTTGTTTTCCCTTAAGGCCAACCTTTCGTATAAGTACACGATCACCGGGTTGCAAAACGGCCTCTCTAACCTTCTGATCGTAGTACTTCTTTTGCTTTTGACCCGCTTTCATGGCTTCTTGAGATGCTTTGTCGTATGCATATGCCAGCCTTGACTTAAGTTTGTCGCAGTAGTCTAGATGACTGGTACGCGTCCCCATGTCCGATGGTAAACCAAGGTATGCATCGATAGCAAGTCGTGGATGTCTACCAAACATGAGATAAAATGGAGAGTAGTTGGTACTCTCGTGCTTAGCAGCATTGTATGCATGTGTCAGGGTTGAAACGTGCGACTTCCAATCTGCTTTCTGCTGATCATCCATTGTACCCATCATGTTTAGAAGTGTCTGGTTGAAACGTTCAACCATTCCGTTTCCCTGTGGATGGTAAGGGGTTGTTCTGCTTTTCTTTATGCCTGTTATATCGCACAGTTTCTTTATGACTTTCCCTTCAAAGCACTGTCCCTTATCGCTATGAAGTCTTGCCGGGAAACCGTAATGCACAAAAAAGTTTTCATACAATACGCGGGCAGTAGTAGCTGCTGTTTGGTTTCTTGTTGGAATGGCTTGTGCATACCTTGAAAAGTGGTCCGTTATTACGAGGATGTTTTCGTACCCGCCTTTTGAGCGTTCCAAAGAGAGGTAATCGATACACACAAGTTCCATTGGCGCACTGGATGTAATATTTATCAGCTCTGTAGCTTTTGATGGAGTAACCTTTCTCCGAATGCATCTTCCACACATCTGTACCTTGGTCTTGATAAACTTGTCCATACCAGGCCAGTAAAAGCGTTGCTTTATGAGAAATAAGCTGCGATCCCTTCCCTGGTGGCCAAGGTCATTATGATATGCGTTGAATATGATATCTCTAAGAGATTCTGGTAACATAAGTTGTTGGTATTCCTCACCATTAACTATGCCATGGTGGTAGAGTACCCCTTTCTGAATAGACAACTTGTCCCAAATTCCGAGATATCTAGCATCAATAGCATGTGCATCAAGTTGCGTCTTTGTCGGTTTCTGGCTGTCTACGACACCATTGACAATGTAACCAATGTCATGATCAATGGATTGTGCTTTGATCCAGTCTTGTAACGTCAACGATGTCCCACTCACGATGTCCTCTGATAGCGGATCCTCCTGAGCTGCTACTATATCATCCGACCCGGTACTAACCAGATTCTCTACAAATGAGAACTCTTCTGAGGTTGCATTAATGGCCTGAGAAATAGCCTTCAGTACCTCTGGAAATATGCACTGTTCAGAAGAATCAGAAGAAGGCGACTTTCGTCTCGATAGTCCATCTGCATCGCCATTACTTGTCCCGCATCTGTACTTTATGCTGAAGTTGTAACTGCAGAGGTCTGATACCCACCGTTGTCTCGTTGCATCGAGCTTAGCCGTAGTCAGTACATAGGTAAGGGGGTTATTATCGGTAACCACCTCAAATGTAGCCCCATACAAATAGTCGTGAAACCTGTCGGCCACAGCCCACTTTAAGGCTAAAAATTCCAACTTGTGTGCTGGGTAATTCTTCTCCGCCGGTTTCAAACTTCGACTTGCGTAAGCAACTACACGACTGATACCATCTTGCTCCTGGTATAGGACTGCTCCGAGTCCGGTACTCGAAGCGTCCGTATGTAGCTTGAATGGTCGATCATAGTCTGCATATGCCAAAACAGGTGGGTGTGTCAAATTGTAGATTAGTGTTTCAAACGCCTTCTGTTGAGCTTCTGTCCAAACAAACTTTGTTGGCTTTTTCTTGTTCTTATTCTTTAATGTTTTCTTTCCGGAGTTGCCGATAAGAAGATCGTTCAAAGGCCTGGCAATGCTCGCATATCCTTTTATGAAGCGGCGATAATACCCCGTGAATCCCAAGAAAGCCCGAACATCCTTTATAGACGTAGGAATAGGCCAGGTTCTGACAGATTCTATCTTCTCTGGATCTGTCTCAATGCCGTCTTCTGATACCACGTGACCCAGGTAGGTAACTCTGGCCTTAAAGAATTCGCACTTTGATGCCTTTAACTTCAGTCTATGTTGCTGTAACCGTTGGAACACAGCCTCTAACCGAGTCAAATGATCCTCAAAGGTTGCGGAGAATATGATGATGTCATCAAGGTAGATTAAACAATCACGGAGATTGAGGTCACCCATACATCTTTCCATCACCCTTTGGAAGGTCGCAGGCGCATTACATAGACCAAATGGCATACGATTGAACTCGTAAAAGCCAAGAGTTCCTACCTGGAACGCTGTCTTAGGCTTGTCTTTTTCTTCAATCTCAACCTGCCAATACCCACTGCGCAAATCGAGTTTCGAGAAGTATTTAGCCTTGGCGAGAAGGTGTAACGTGTCTTCGACTCTTGGGATTGCATACGCATCTTTCACTGTCCGGTTGTTGAGTTTGCGATAGTCGACGCAAAATCGTATTGTACCGTCTTTCTTTCGCACAACAACTACGTTTGAAGAAAATGGGCTCTGACTTGGTCGTATGGCATCTGCTTCAATCATCTCATTGAGATGTTCACGGATCTCTTGGAATAACGCTGGTGGTATGCGACGATGGGCTTCTTTGAATGGCTGTTCGTTATCCAGTTTAATTGTGTGTTTAGTGAGGTCGCACGTTCCTAAATCGGTAAAACTGTTCGAAAAAATTGATGTCCATTTAGATAGAAAATTTAAAGCTTGTGTTTTCTGATCAGGTGTTAACTTGGAGTCCTCCAACGAGACGTCCTTTGGTAATCCTGATGCTTTGTCGCGATGCTCCGTATCTGTCGATGCTAAATGTTGAGACATCGTTGCGCTCGTGCCAGCGTCTATCGGATCAATATTCCTAAGAATTTTAACCTCCCGGAGCTCGCATAGGTCTGATCTCGGTTTAATTTCAAGAACCTTTTGAACTTCTTCCCGTTGCTGTTTTATTTCATATATCTCCTTCTCTATCCCCTCTCTGTATTTCCCATATTTCTTTGGTCTAGCCATGGCACTAGGTTCCTTTAAATCAATTTCAGAGCAACACAACCACAATACAACCCCAAACCGATCAAACCAAAATAACTCAACACAAACACCACTTCGAAAAACACCGTAACATAAAACAACACTATGAAATCACAACACAATATACCACAAACAAATTGGAACAACGACAAAAAAAATAAAAAATAAAAATTCTACCATCGAGGTTTGAACTCACAACACTCCACAAAACTCTCAACACTCCAGAAAACTATCAGCTGAAAAGACGACCGCTTAACCGACTGCGCTAATGACGCGAGTTACTTATATCTCACCTGTAGACGTATACATTACCAATACGTATACTACAGGTCTATATATAAGGTATAACGGTGTTTTCCTTTAATAGTTTCCAGAAAAATAGAACAAGTTCATGTTTAGAACACAAAATGCTCAAGAATGGGATTTTGGGAACTAGTTCTCGTTGAAATACTAAAATTCCGCGATGGTCGACTACAAAAATACCGTAAAAAAAAACAAACAAATGCCGCGAAGTATCAACAGTAATTTCTTTGGAATGCCTACTTCAAAGATAATTACGTTTCTTTACTATGTTACGACCGAGATAACCGTAAACAAATTTACTCAAACACAACAGGAGGACTTATTTTCCTAGTGTGTTTGTGTTGTCAGTACCTATAAATTATAAACATGCATACTCAATGCACGTTTATCTTTTATATATTCAAATACGAAAACTTCTAATATAAATTTAACGTCTCAATTTTACTGAGAGGTGAATTTTATATACTGCCGATGACTGGGTTTGAACCGGGGGCCCTCGGTTACAAATCCAATGCTCTATTCACTGCGCTACGCCGCTTTTACAATTTGTATGGTCAAATTTTAACTCTTATCGGCTTAACCAGTAAGATTAGGAAATTGGCTATTTGTTTACCCCAATATGGACCATAAAAGGAGTTGTCAGTTAATAAGTATTAGTAGCATGCAATAATGAGCGTGAGCTACCGCGCAGGGAAGAACATGTATTCTAGGCTATCACTTTAACGGCAATGGTTTACCTCTAACACTATGTCACTGTATCAACTGTGTATAACTACTACTATAATATAAGTACACACAACATAACTGACAGAATGTACGTCGTATAGATAGCTATTCCTCGATAATTTTGCACGACGCGCTGTGTACCAAATAACCCGATCGCACGTAGATCGTCACTTATCTTGTGTACTACTTATTTAAGACAATATATGCAAAATTTGCTTTAGGTAAAAGGAAACACTGCGTGGACAAGACTTTTCATTTTCCGGTCATGGTAACGGACCTTTCAACTACTGACTTCAAAATAAACAGGGATTATTCACCAAAGGCAGTCAAAGTATGACGTTTTATGAAATTAGCTTTAGAGAAAGTAAAAAAGAGTTTCATTACGGACATTATCCGGTCTGTGACCTTGACCGTTGACCCACTCACAATCAAAAGGATCATCCTCTCGCCAGAAGCAATCCATCCATTAAGTTCATGATATTTGACTTACAGTTTACAACATTTTACATTATCATGTTACGGTGACAATGATCTTTGACCTAATGACATCAAAATCAAAAGGCATCATTCTCTCACCAAATGCACTCAAACCATGAATTTTTATGAGATTTGCTTCTGGGGAAGTGCACAGTGCAGACAAGGGTTTTCATGATCATTACTGGGTCACGGCGCCCTTGACCTTCAATATTTGATATGCACATACTGATGCTTCTTACAAAGTTTCGTAAAAATCCAACAAATAGCGCAGACAAGATTTGTGACGGACGAACGGAAAAGCCAAATATAATCTGTCTCACCTACCACTTTGTGGTGGAAGACATATTTATCATGTTTATAAAGACAATATTTTAGTTCATATATATACTTTATTAAGCAAATAATTAAGCGAACATAAACTTCAGCATTGACTCTGGCCAGTGGTGTACATGGGAGTCTTCTTCCACATGACGTGCAGCCTGAAAGAAAATAAAAAGTAAAAATAAGTCGCGTACAGTATTCAATTTGAATCAGGTGTTGCTAGGGGGAGCTAGGGCATGTTAGGGGGAATGGGACAGTTTGACACAATGGGCTAGCAGGATACATCGAAGTAAACCAGTAGCGCCAGTAAGACTTGAATCCGTGTTCACTGGATTCAAAGCCGATATGCTATAAACGTCCCTTGACCAAAACTGAGTAAATGGCACATCAAATAAAGGGTCAATACATTTTATATTGTGTATCATACGAGTATATGATTGACCTGACATGATTACAGAACAATTTTAATGTATTTTTCACCCAACAGTACTACAGCAAGAATCTATTATAAGGAAAGTTAAATCTGACAGAGGGTGCAATGCTCTATAAGCCATTTTTACTAGAAGGGATATAAAATACAACTCTTGCCAAAAATCTAAAATTGTTAAATTTTACACGTTTTGTTGATAGAATATTTTACTTTAATGACTTAGTAAGGTCATTGTACATGGGGAGAAAACATTAATATACAACTATTTATTTTCTATCTCAAAACCTGGTGATGCCGCTAGTTTTAGTAATAAAACACGATTAAATAGGGCAGTTGAGAAGACACTTTTGTAGATGTGTGGTCTGTTCTGATGTGAAAATGTGTAAAACAGACACAAGATTGAAAATTTGCTCTGTGTCCCTTTAATAAATTGGGGACCAATCACATAGACCATAATAATATTGTAATTAGTTCATGTTAAAGGGACACACGGCACTCTTGAAGTATTTATCAAGCATTTACATTAGCATCTCCATTTGTTAACCTGGTAACATTTTAAATTTAAACCTGCTTGCATTAAAAATTAAATAAAAGTGTTTCATTTTGTCTTCGTTATTCTATCAAACACTTAACTATATTATAGGTGCACTGTTATCAACAGTTCTGAACTATTCTAATAAATACTGTTAATGATCCCTGATGCAAATTATGCAGAAAAATTGACCGAAACTCCAGAAGTTTAAAAAAAAAAAGATTGCCTAGTGTCCCTTTAACACAACTTGTTTTCGCATGTATCCAGTACATGTAGTTTACAAGAGCTCATATGACAATCACGCTGCATTATCACCGAAAACATTTTTTACTGTAACTTTGAACAGCACCGTGCAAGCATAACACAAGCTCCATTTTAAGAACTACACAAGTGTAAACATTTTTTAAAAGGGCTCCCATCTCAAAATGATCCAATGGCATTTAACTCGGCTTGACATTCTGAAGTCGTCAGTATCAATTCACTTAGAATTGCTCAAGGGCACGATTCACATTTGAGGCCTCTCTGAAAAACAACATCAATCCAATGTCAATGATCAAACAGACAGAGTTTATCCTTTGTTATACATAATGTAACATATTTATAAAGGAAAACTTAAAACTCTACTAACTGTCATGGATATATATGTACACATATGTGTATGTAGATCTATGTTACTATACATAAATATTAATCTGACATGTCAATGGCTGTTTACATCATTTCGATGGTAGTTGTATCGAGTATGTATTCACGAATGTGCGATACAATGGGGATAACATAACGATAAAGAGACAACGCTAACAATTTACATTCATGAATCTGAGGGGTGGGGCTGGAGGGGGTTTCTAGTTTCCTTACCCCCTCCTTGTTTTCGGTATTCAAGCTCCATCTACCCACCCCCATCCTCCCCATATCAACCGTACTTGGGTGGGCGGGGGTGCGGGGGACATTGATAGCATTTCTACTAGTAATTGTTTTTTTCCACGAAACTTTCTGCAGTTTACAGTACATCCAGTTACTGGAAAGATCGGAGTACACGAACAATATAAACTTTCTATAATACAGTATACGCCACTTTTTAGGAGCTATATTTGGCCTATGTCTAAATATGTACGATCTAAAAGTGGTGTGTACTGTTTATTAACAAACACATTTTAATGATAAAACAAATACCTTGATCATGGACCTCTAGCAGCAGACAGTAATCCCAAATCCAATTTGACCAACATGTCAATTTCACGTGTCAAGTTATGTCACGGTGACCTGTCAATCACCAACACCGCATCGTGTTGACACATAATGGGACGTTATTTCGTCCGGTAAGGTATTAGTTTTTACATAATCTACGGTATGAAACACTGTACGCGTGTTGTTAGACTCCATAGGTACCCGTAGTGCTCGCCGAGGTAGCGCGCCCAATTTCGGGTGTAAAAAAATGGCGTCTGTTTTAATTGAAAATTCGTAAAATAGTCCGTAAAATACAAAGAAATAGTCCATGTTCGCGGAGTTAAAATGCGAACAGAACTGATATGTTATAGGTCCGTGGCGTTCCTACTGCTGTGTACATACAGGGTCTACATAGGCCCTGGTACATGTAAGGTCACATGGCGCGTTCTTACTATACCCGAAATTTATACAAAACAGGAGTGTGAAATGCCATGCATGTCAAAACCAACCAAAATTTATTTCTCATTTTTTAAATTACAACTTTTTTCTTTAATTACACGTTTCTTTCAAAAAAGGCCTTCAAAGAGGAAAAAAACAAGTTTTTAAAGTGACTGAAAGCGATCTCGATCTGTAATGTGATTAGTGTCAATCAAAAAAAAACTTCATAGTATGCTTCATATGAAAGGTTACCTCAGAGGGAGAAGAGATGAAGTTACCCGTCAGACACGCCTCTACCAGGAAGCGAACTCGGTCAGGGCAGAGATCTGTAGTCCTTATCCACTGAGCTACCAAAGCTATTGTTAAATTCTTTGGCTGAAAAACTAGCCGACTCGACTTGTTTTTCCTTTCTCTTTAAACTGTAGCATATTCTGAGATATGAAATCAAATGAGTTTTATGTCCTGTTAACACATCATATTAGGTAAAATTGGGACAGCTACTTAAGAGAGAAACGAGAAGGAGTTTATCATCATACATGCCTATGCCAGGGAATGAACCCACATGCAGAGGTATGCAGCAATAGTACTGGCACTAGGCCTTATTCACTTTGCTACCAAGATGGTGCTACACTCTGGATAAGCTTTAAAAATGTGTTCTTAGTATATATTAAAGGGACACATGCCAATCTTACGAGAACATTACTACTTAATGTATTTATTCCATTCAATGTTTACCTTTAATAAGGCACGAATGTCAAATTATTTTTTTATAATCTAAATATAATAATTCCGGACACTGGAAGAAATCAAAATTGCCATGTGTTTCTTTAATGATGTTCATATAACATTCAGGGATTTTTTTCAGTCTATGAATAACAAGAGGTCAATGACCTTGACGCTCTACTGATAGGTTTTTGATAGCTAGATCAGCATTCCTGTCAAGTTTCATGAACATCCGTTAAGTAGTTTCAGCTGGCGTCATGTTTAACATGAAATCAAAATGATTTTTGACAAGGATCAACATCATGTCATACTGATCATTTTAGAAAAAGTCCCATATCAATATCACTTATAGTTTTCAAGAAGTAGTCGTTACAAACTTGTATTTTGAAAATCTATTTTAGCCACGGTGGCCATCTTGAATTTCCGGCCGACCTGAAATTTTGCTAGGATCAATTAAACATCAAGAGCAACATTCCTATGAAGTTTCATGAAAATCCGTCTAGTAGTTACAGAGGAGTAGTCGTTACCAGTTTTTACTAGATAACTCTATGTAAACAAAGATGGCCGCTGACAGCCATGTTTAACATCGAATCAAAATCATTTTCGACAAGGATCAACATCATTCCATACTCATCATTTTAGAAAAAGTCCCATATCAATATCGCTTATAGTTTTCAAGAAGTACTCGCTACAAACTTGTTTTTCGAAAAAATAATTTTTAGCTGTGGTGGCCATCTTGAATTTCCAGCCGACCAACCTGAAATGTTGCTAGGATCATTTAGACACCAAAAGCAACATTCCTGTGAAGTTTCATGGAAATCCGTCGAGTAGTTTCAGAGGAGTAGTCGCTACACGTTTTTACTAAATAATTCCATGTAAACAAATATGGCCACTGGCGGCCATGTTTAACGTCGAATCAAAACGATTTTCTACAAGGACCAACAACATGTCATGCTGATCATTTAAGAAAAAGTCCCATATCAATATCACTTAGAGTTTTCAAGAAGTAGTCGCTACAACATGAATTTTTGCTAGGATCAACTAGACTTCATGGGAAATATTTCTGTAAAGTTTCATGAAAATCCATTCATTCGGTAGTTTCAGAGTAGTCCCTACAAAAAAAAGGTTTACGGACGGACAGACAGACGGACGACGATCACCGCACCGCGGCCTAAGCTCTACTGATCGCTGGTCTCTGATCAGTAGAGCTAATGATAACAAAGCAATCCAAGCATGTACCCCGACACAAACATTCCGGAGAAATGGTTTTTTTTGTTATTTTTTATAATACTTTATTTGTCTTCAATGAAGTGCAGTTAAAAACAACTTGGCTTCCATAACTTGCAATATAGACTGGCAACTATGGATGTATCTTTCATCATAGACTAGCAACTCTGGACCGGTCCTGGAAAAGATAATAATAATACTGTTAGAACTCCTTAGTATGTGTAATATCCTATAATTTGCTGGATTTTCTTTTTACTATAAATCTACTGCTAAATTATTTGGAATTGAATACTTTCTAGACGCAGATTAATTTATTTTGAAGACGAGAAACAAGATGCACAAGAGGGTCTGTATCGCTCTATTTGCTATACAAACCTGGTGGAAACCAGTTAATGATGGACAATACAAGCAGGGCTTTTTTCCTGCTATAACAGGGGCCGAAATTCGGCTTGGTATTTTTTCACAACTTTGTTCACAATTAAAAACAAGAGGTCAATGTGAAGTTTCATGAAAATCTGTCGTTATATTTTTAAAATCTATTTTTAGCTTTATCGGTCATCTTGGATTTTACATCGACATGAATTTTTGCTAGAATCAACTAGACTTCATTGGCAACATTTCTGTAAAGTTTCATGAAAATCCATCCAGTAGTTTCAGAGGAGTAGTCGATCAAATAAAACAACAGACAGACGGACGACGAACACCGCATAAGCATAAGTACGGCATAAGCTCTGCTGACAGAGCTAAAAATTGGTCACAATATTTATAGCCACAATTATGATTACAGTATCTAGGTCATGTTCCATAGTCAGCCTAATTGTTCCAGAAAACCTGGAGTTATGGCACCTGAATTAAACAAACAAAAAAATATTGGAGACCGAGTGGGGCACATAGTCTTCCAAATTAGCCGGTAGCCCGAATCCCGCAGTCAGTAAAAATCATGTAAATTTTGCAATCTGACATGCCTGTCGGGCATGTTAAAAAGTAGGCAAAAATGTAATACCAGAATGAAGTCAGCTTGTAAGTCAGCTTGTAAACTAATTTAAAAGTAGATTTATTTTGTGTATACATCGCCGTAAACAACTCTCAGTTTCAGAACAGACTGGTTTTCAATTTTATTTGCTGTTTTCGAACGACGTTGGGGACAATAACGAAGGAGCAATATTTAGTATGAATCAATTTCACGCTTCCTGGTTTGAGAACAAAACACTAAAAAAAGCAATTAAAAACCTGCTAAAAACACGAACAACCCACGCAAATTATGAAAAGGATAATTACAATTTACGTTTAGCAGTAACTAACCATGTTGTTTGTCATGTTTTAAACCATAAAACACGATAAATCACGGAGCGAAATGATAAAACAACCAGTGCAAATTGAGCATTATATGGGTTGTTGATGGGACACCCAGTAACCTTGTATGAAGCCTATTGTAAAAGAAGTTGATTTTAATAGATTTTGTGTATACAATATTAATGGAATGCCACCCCAATACAATGTCGCAAGCTTTTATTGTTTTATTTTACCCAACTGAAATCATGAAATACCCAATTAAATAAATACAGACGAGTAATTACCGGATTGATCAAAAAGCTTATCTGTAGCTCTGCTTCCCTACTGGCATTTAAAAAGTAAAGATATATAATTATATGCCCTTACAAGCTTCAGCTAACAATTTATACTTTCAAGTGAAGGTATACATTCTTTCTTTACAACAGTGTAGATAAGAAAATGGTTCAATTCCAGAACTTCTGACCTTCCAACCAGCCTCCACACTGAAAAAATACCAAAATAAAAAAAAAGATAATAAAACAGTAATTTTCTACTTGTACGTTTCTATGTAACAGTTTGACTTAAATCCAAGAGAATATTTTCTCAACTTGGGTTGCCTTTAACCCTTAGCCCGCTATGAATGTTTAATGGACTGTCTTTTCTTTGAATTTGGACCATTCCATTTATGTTACAAAAGGGTGTTTTGGTTAAATGACTGATGAGCAGCCAGACAGTGTAAACCCTGATCAGCCTTCTAATCGCAGGCTGATCCGAGTTTACACTGGCTGCAAAGGCTGTTGTAAGAGTTAATATTGATATGTCCATGATTTTAATGACCAGAGAGGACGTTATCTGTTTCAGAAGAAATCTTGTCCGATTTCTATGCGTCCTGTGGATGCATATATTTTTTAATTATGAGTCCCTAGCAAGTATTACGAGTCCTAGATGCAGGACTCGCAGGTAACCAAATCACTGCGGCATGACTACATCCACATTTCTGGTGATGTTTCTAAAACATCACACACTGTTTGCATAAACAACTGCTGTATTTGATGCAATTTGAAATTATTGCCTGTGATATCTAAGACTTTAAAAGTATATATACATGTAGGAAAAATATCTTCTTTTTTTTAGATCAGGTCGACAAAAATGTACTTTGGTCCCAAAACAAGTACAGTTTTATAAATTGCTTAAGGCGTTTTGCCAAACATGAGAACCCTGGTTACAATGCAGGCCGTCCAGTCAAGAATTAGATTGAAAGAAGTCATGCGGGCCCTGTGAAACACATGCTCGCGCTTGATTTCCACTACATTACCGGAGATGATTCATTGAACGCTGCTTTGTCGGCGCCGCTAACCAGTACATCAGCTGATGATTGTGAACGGCAGTAAGGTCCGGACATCGAGCAACACCTACGTATAGCCTGTTCTTACACTGGCACATCACTTTCCTGCCCAGATAGCACACGCTTGACAAGCTCGGTACATGAAACAGACTACAATTGTAATCAGTAACGAGTTTCTAACATATTGGTTATTATTTAAAGCAATTTAAATCTCCCTTTAATTATGGTATTATTTTTATGATAATCATGAGTAGAACTATTATTATTACTAATATTGGTATTATTATTAACGCTAGAAGTAGTAACCGTATTATTATTATTAATTAAAAATATTTATTTTATTATTATTATGGTTATTATTATTGTGTGTCCATTCATTGTACGTCTATTAAACTTTAATTATTTATGGATTGTTTATCGTATTTGGTGATGGATAATTGTTTTTATTTATTTTTTAAATGGTTATTATTATGTACTGTGTGTTTATATATTTATATTATTTTATTTCATTCCCTACAATCTTAAGTTTATGACAGCTAAAGCTAGAAGCCAGTCTGTATTTATTAAATAATTACTGCTTTGATTATCTATTTAAATACGTATCTTCTTTCTTCTTCGTCTTCATCACATATACAGGGCCTACATACAAAGGCAATACAGTGTAGGCCACCTTTAACCTGAATTTTGTTATTCTAAAATACTAACTGCCTCTGCAGAAAAAATCGACAGCCAATGTGTATACACTCGCCGAGTCATTTTACCATATCTCCCATATCAAATATCATTTCCATTTAGACTGCCTTTACTCTGTATACTGCAATAATGAGTCAGCCACTATATTGTTTAATGGGAAGGAAAATCAATCTGTTGTCAGATAGCAGTTACCACTTGACTTGATTTATTCGTATCTTATTTTTAATATTTTTTATTTATTTATTTATTTTTTATTTATGATTATTATTTTTTGATTTTTTGTTTTTTGTTTTTATGTATTTTTTATTTTTTTTATTTTTTTTTTGAATTTTTTGGAATTTCAATTATTTTTTTTTTGATTTTTTATTATTATTATTATTTATTTATGTTATTTTATTATTAATAATCTTTTTTCTTTTCTTTTTTTTATCAATTATTTATTTATTTCTTCATTTATTTATTATTAGTTAATATGCATCTTACTGTTTGTGTAAATTTGAGAAAACCTTTTTACCGTACAAGGTGACTAGAAGTATAATTAATGTTGAGGAAAGATGTTATGAAGCAAGCAAGTTACGTTATCGCCAAGTGTGAACTGTTATAATTAAATACATTAAAAGGGGGCACATCATGATTATTCTAGAAACATCTAAAATTATAAAAGTGTTCCAGTTCATGAGAAAACACTTTTATCAATCCATATATGATGTTAGAACCATAAACTTTGAATACACTATATAGCTAGGATGGAGTCATACGCAAAATGCTGAAATTAACCCCGGTGTGTCACCTAGGATAGCACGTATTACTGTGCAGAATAAATTTCTCTGCAAATAAGGTATAATTGATTGACTCATTAATTATGTTTTTGGCCATGTAGAATAGAACATATTAATATTTGTCGATTTTAAGTCGGACAACTAGACCCCCCATAAAAAGCCTGATGGACTCCCTTTAAACTCAATAATCGTGTACACGGATTTATGGCCAAGTGCCAATAACGCCCTAACTGGGACATGTGTACTGATAAATGTGAGGTATTCGGTCACAGTGCAAGCTTGGTGTCGAATTACCTACTGCCTCCCGGATCTTAATGATTTCAGTTGCAAACTCGCAAGCAAATAAACGAAAAAATATAGTTAACACATGCATTAAAATCTCTACACCAGATATACGGTCCAGAATTATCAAATATTCTGAAAACAGAAATGATCATAACAACAAACAAACAACAATACCAAAACAACAACAGGCAATAAGTGGATTTGCCTCCCTAACGAGACAGCAACATGCAATCGACATTAAATTCCTCGACTGACAAAAGCTATATATACAAAAAAAAACGGACCAACTTCAAAGCATCAGGAGAACAAACCACGGCGAAACACCACACAACAACAGGGCACTAGGACAGAACAAACAGAAATAAGAAGTCAAGTAGATAAAAGTGAGAAAAATAAGTTTTATACTCAAATGAAAATGTACCGACCTCATGTCTGCTTCAGCAAGATAAAAGGAATTAGATAGACAGCGCATGCGCAATTAAACGAAAATTCCATAGCAGATCTAGCTTACGAAACATTTGGTCCCTCCCAATAACTATAGCTATAACTAGTAATAGCTCTTATTATTTTCACCGAAAATGATTTTGAAAGCTTGAATCTGTCCATGCTGTTTTAGTGTTTAAGAGAATGACAAACCTGATAAAGACTGTTTCTTTTAACCATGTTTCTTTTAAACAGGAAGATAACAAATATTGACATTTTGCAGTCAGCGACATCTTAATAAACATTTACTGTTATAACAAACAGAAGAAACATTTAAATAAAAAAATAAAAAAAAGGGACGCACGGCAATCTTTATTTGTTTAAAACTCCCGGCCTCCTGTTTCCCGTTTTTCTACATAACTTGAACTTTTTCAATGAATCGTTAATATTATAAATTATAAGAATAGTATACAGCAAATTGTTTTGCATATTAATAACTGCCGGTTATATTGTGCCAATAATATATTTAAACATATGGAAGAACAACAAAGAAAAAGTAAAAATTCAATTTTTATTTAATGATATGCAAGCAGGTTTCAAGTTAAAATGGTACTGAATTAATAAATCGAGATGATTGATAAAAACTTTAGGATTACAGTCGCTGCCAGTGTGTCTTTTAAATGGTTGAACAAATAGATCTACACGTCGAGTAGAAAAACTATCAATGGAAATGGAAAATATCACTCCATCTGCATCAACACAACTGACATCTCCAATCGAATTCTCATCCTACTGCAATAAAAGAACAAAATATGTTTAGGTAACATCATCACTAACATGTTAAAGTGACACCCGGCAATCTTTCATTTATTCAAAACTCATGGTGTCCCATTGGTTTTCAACGTAACTTGCATAATTATTTGCAATCATTTATTTATAACATTAATTATTTGAATAATTAAAGGGGTTGGATGCACTATTGTTAAACAATGTTTATTTCAAAGGGCTCTGAAGAACTTGAAAAAAAATGAAAGAATTATCAAAATGTCATGAAAAATAAAGTACGTATGACCTATTCAAAATGTGCAAAGAAACACAAATGGAGGCGGCCATCTTTGAACGATGACGTCATTGCGCCTTTTTAGCATATGTGGCATATTGACAAAATGTCTTTAAAAGCAAAGAAAATCACTGGAAATGAAAAATAAGCATACAATCTTATTGATATATAACTACAGACCTTATGTTACCTGAAGTGTTAAACATTCGTTGCCACCAGTTTGGTCGTAGAACGTATTTTGTATTTATAAACAAAATAAACAATAGTTGCCACAAAAACAAGTATTAACGTCACAACTAGTTTTACAACTGGATCTTATATGAGTGCTATTTAATATTGAATTTACGAGTTAAATAAAAGTCTGAGAATTATATCAATTGTATCCAACGAATTTAAAAATAATGTCAGTATTAAATAGGTACGAATATGAGATTATAACATGTGGCTCGGTAGGTTCAGAAGGTAACTCCAAAAATGGCACAAAACATGTAGCTGTCTACTCATATATGATGACGTTTTTTTCGCACCACACCTAGTAATAAGATTTACGAAATTCGACGAGGCAATTTCTGAGTGATATCCGAGCTGAACGGAAAAGACCGAGCTATGATTTGGCCTTCTTTGCTTCACCTGTAGAGGTTTTATGTTGTCCGCCGTCTTGCGGCGGCGTTTGTCGTCCATCCGGTAGCCACATTTTTAGGTTCCGGACAACAACTTAGGAATGAGACATTGAAACGAAACTTGTTTGTGTGTGTGTCGTTCTAAGTTTTAAAGTCTCTCCGACAACAAATACAGAACAAACTTCCTGTGTATGTAGCTTATATATGGAAATGAAGCTTGGGGTAGCATTTGAGGCCACTCAGGTCAACGTCAAGGTCGCTGTTAGTAACCCATGTTAGTAGAATTAAAAACTTCAGGCAACAAATTTAATTCCCGCGGATTCTAGTTTTATTATTACATTTTATGTCATCTTCTATAACACTCCCACACCACAACGTTATGTCACAAAATCAATTTTAAAACGGTTTTCATATTCCAGAGCATGTCAACCTGGGGGTAGGATATATAGAAATTAGTCAAACCTGGGGGTAGGATATATAAGAGATTAGTCAAACCTGGGGGGTAGGATATATATAAATTTGTCAAACCTGGTGGTAGGATATATAGAAATTAGTCAAACCTGGGGGTAGGATATATAGAGATTAGTCAAACCTCGGGGTAGGATATATAGAGATAAGTCAATTCTGGTGGTATGGATATATAGAGATTAGTCAAACCTGGGTTTAGGATATATAGAGATTAGTCAACCATGGGGGTAGGGATATATATGAGATTAGTCAAACCTGGGGGGTAGGATATATAGAGACTAGTCAACCTGGGGGTAGGTATATATAGAGATTAGTCGAAACCTGGGGTAGGATATATAGCGATTAATCAAACCTGGGGGTAGGATATCATAAAGATTAGTCAAACCTGGGGGTAGAATAAATGGAGATTAGACAAACCTGGGGGTAGGATATATAGAGATTAATCAAACCTGGGGTAGGATTTATAGAGATTAATCAAACTTGGAGGTAGGATTAATGAGATTAGTCAAACATGGGGGTAGGATAAATGGAGATTTAGTCAAACCTGAGGGGTACATTATATAGTGATTAGTCAAACCTGGGGGGCAGAATATATAGAGATTAGCCAAACCTGAGGGTAAGATGTATCGATTAGTCAAACCTGAGGGTAGGATATATAGAGAGTTAGTCAAACTGGGGTATAGGATATATAGAGATTATGTCAAACCTGGGGGTAGGATATATAGAGATTAGTCAAACCTGGGGGGTAGGATATATAGAGATTAGTCAAACCTGGAGGGATTATAGAATCAAATTGAGATTAGTCAAACCTTTGGGGTAGGATAAATGGAGATTAGTCAAACCTGAGGCTACGCTATATAGTGATTAGTCAAACCTGGGGGGCAGAATA
>JAWPHD010017431.1:0-44662 GCA_037043455.1 Cyrtodaria siliqua | reverse complement strand
AATAACCTTAACATAATTTAAAAAACAAAGAAGGTTGAAAAAATCGGACAGGGAAAGCAGCATTCAAGGACGACAGTCAACCACAAAACACAAAAAACAAACACGCAAACAGACAAACGAAAAGGCAAAAGTAATAAAAAATGCAAACGACATCACAAACACAAAAGGGTTGACAATAGGGCTACCGCATTGGAACGGTCAGTGGCAACGTAGGTCACTGGGGGTTTAAACCGGTTCTAGGGTGCACCAAACCTCACACTAGTACAAAATTAATACAATAGCGGTTAACGCAATTAAATTATAATAAAGGGAAGTGACAATTAAAATATTTTTTTAGTCCTTCAACCAATTTGCGTCATTCTGCATTATTTAAAGTCACCTAGTATCAATGGCTCACGTTAAAAAGAAGAGATTTTTTTCAACATTTACTTAGTTGACACCCCTTAAAACAGTCGTTTATTATAAATATTCACTCTCATCAGTAAACATGGTACTACATGATTTGCCCTCATTCTGTAAGTGCAGACCAGGATCTGGGCAGCACGTCGTTTTATGTACAGGAACAATTTATTTTGTCATAGATCCCCCTTAACAAATGCCTTGGTAATAAACATGTGTTGGTTGGTTTGAACTGTCCATCTTTGTCCTTGTATTGTCTGTTCTGCAGCTAATCCAGGACCGATAGCTGACCACAGCTGGTATGCCGCAATACCATGACCTTGATATGAACTTTGTGGATGAAGAAAGAAGCCGGAATATGTACACTGCCCCGTTTCATTTGGATGACAATAGGGTAGAATGAGGTTTGGTACATCCTAGAACCTGGTTTAAACATATAGCCGACATTTTTTACCACTGACGCGTTCCTAGGCGGTATCCCTATTGTCGACCAGGTTACATTCGTGATGTCATATCTTGCCTTTTATTGATCTTTGTCGTGTTTGTTTGTTTATATGCGTGTTTGTGGTTGCCAGTGGTTCTTGAATTTTATATTTCCTGTTCGACTTTCATATCTACTTTTGGTAAACCATAGATCCTGGTTGAAAGTCCAGGGCCATTTTTCCACCGACCGACCGACCGACCGACCGACCGACCGACCGACCAACCAACCAACCAGCAACCAACCTACCAACCAGCAAGCCAATTAACCAACCAGCCAGCCAGCCAATCAACCGACCATTCAGCCACCCAACCAACCATCCAGACAATCAACCAACCGACCGACCAACCATTTAAGTGGATAATCAATGTTTACATGTATTCATTGGAAAGAATTATCATTTCCAAGTAATATAATTATATAAGGAATCAAAGATATATATTTAGGCGTGTTAAGCTCGTCAACAGATCAATAGTACCACCAGCGCTATCAAATAATTTCCGTGTCATCTCAAAACATCCTTTTGACAGGTCCTTTATCTAATTTTTATATATACGAGGAGTTTTCATTATATTTTGCGTTTTTCCTAGAAAAAGTACATAATTTCAAACATTACGTAATTTAAATTAAAAGTACTCGCCATTAGTTGTTTGCAAAGTTGTAAGCGTTCTAGTCATATTTGAAATGTTTTTGATACTGGATTAGTGGTACCTACCTTAGCCACTGGTAAATATATGAATAGCATTCAGTCCCCTGGATGACATAATAACAGACTTGTTTAGTTTGTTAACATCAACATGAGGTAGGTAGAACATGTGTGATAGAAAACCTTATCCGACTCAAACCCACCTTCCCCTACACTTAATATTTTTGACGGAAATTATCTCTGTCATAGAATAAAGTGTGGACATATTGAAGACAGCAATTGCAGATTTTATATAACAGAGTTACATGTATTACCATTTAAGTATTTAAAACTGTTAAAGGTTTTTATATAATCGAACAGCAAAAGTAGCATTCAAGGATGAAAGTCAACCACAAACACACACATCAACACAGAACAACATGATTTATGTTTTTTATTTGCAATTCTAGTTCTTGCACCATTACAAATTTATCCAAACCTTTCACATATTGTCTTACTGCCGTTAAAAATCGCGTTAAACAATAATGTGCTTACGCTTATGAAAACTCTGGGATTAATTTATTTTGGTCTATTAAAAACTTTGGCGACGTTCTTAAAAAAGTGTGCACTTAACGTCAAGCTTTATCTATAAGTATTTATGATTACTAACGGCAGTTTGGACAATTACACTATGTGGACTTGTCATGATGTTTGTGAATCACTTATTTTTCTATTAGATAATATTTTCGTCAGATATGGAACTACCATTTATGGACAAATTGTTGGTATCCCTAATTGTACGAACTGTGTACCACTTGTCGCAGATTTGTTTTTCTATTTCTATGAACGAGATTTCATGTTGAGTCTTTCACCAGATACCCAGGCAGACGTTATTGAAGCCTTTCATGACACATCTCGGTATCTGGATTGAACATTGATAACCGTTGGCTTCTACTATGGATAATAATATATTTCCTAAAGAAAACTCCATTTACAGTTTGCCACTATGCTTTCCTCTTTGATTGTGCGATTACAGGACAAATTTTGGACCCTATAATGACGTCTACCTAAATCCTCAAAGGACGGTACCGTCTGATCCTTGTCTCAAATATGGTCTTGTCGTACCCTTAATGATTTCTCTTGTTGCTATGGCTTCTGTCAAGTCTTTGAGTACTTACTTTGTGGCTTTCTATGCTTTTGTTTTTTTATATACAATATACATGGTCATTTATATGCTTTACTTACATTGCCTTTTAATGCTGCCTTGATTCTCAATGATTATAACATGGCGGGGATATCTTAACTTACACTGTCCCGTTTATTGGGATGACAATCGGGTAAGAGTAAGGTTTGGTGGAACCTAGATCCTGGTTTAAACCCCCCGCTTCATTTTTTTTGCCTTAGACCATTCCAAGGCGGTAGCCATATTTGCAACCCTTTATGTTTGTAATATGAATCATATCTTTCCTTTTATTCATCTGTATAGTTGTTTTTTTCCTGTCGGTATTTGTGTTTTACTGTCGTCCTTGAATGTTACATTTACTGTTCAATTTTTATATCTACTTTTATCTTGACGCCTTGTGTTTAGTTCACTTTCTCAAGTGTATGCACCTTTCAGACATTGGTCATAGTTATATTTTGAATTGCGGCTGTGACCTTTACCATCCCAGTAAATGACAAATACCTTATTAACGTTTTGCGTTTAGGTCACTGTCCCGGTAACTGTAGACACAGGATCTTTCTAACTTTAAAATGTTTTGTATCTTGTGAATTAATTCGCAAAAAGGCATAGTAGCTGTGGGTGTGTCATTGAACCTCCAGGCAGATACCATCTGGGGCCCTTTCTCATCAAACTAAAGCGTTTTTTACTAACGGCAGTTTTGACAATTATACTATGTGGACTTGCTATGAAGTTTGTGAAGGTATGGAACCACCGTTTAAAGACAAATTGTTGGTATCCCTATGGGTACGAACTGTGCACCACTTCTCGCAGATTTGTTTTTATTTTGCTATGAAAGGGAGTTCATGTTGAGTCTTTCACCAGATACCCAGGCAGATGTTATTGAAGCCTTTAATGACACCTCTCGGTATCTGGATGACATATTAAACATTGACAACCCTTTTTTCCAACTATGGTTAATTATATTTATCCTAAAGAACTTCAGCTTAACAAAGCTAATATATCTGATAATAACGCTTCTCTTCTTGATTTAGATCTCTCGATTGAAAATGGTAAAATAATTAGCAAAATCTATGACAAGAGAGATGATTTTAATTTTGACATTGTTAATTATTCCCACTTGGATGAGGATGTTCCCCGAGCAAATTCTTATGGGGTTTATCTGTCTCAACTTATTCGTTTTTCTAGAGCTTGTACTCGAGTTGAGGACTTATATATTTTTCGTAATCTTTGTATAACTAAAAAGTTACTCAATCAGGGTTACCGTTACTATAAACTTCGTAAAACCCTTGCAAAATTTTATTATCGTATCCCTGATCTTCTTTCCAAATATAAATGTAATTTAAGGACTCTTCTGCTACAAGGACTATCACAACCTGACTTCTATGGTGATGTGATTTATAAACTTCGTAAGATTCTTGGTCATGATCACTTTCATACTATCTTTGTTAAACTTGTTAAAAAGTTTATCAAAAGAGGTTATGACCCTATCATTTTGCAACGTACTGCATGCTTGGTGGTGGACCCTTTTACAGTTCGCCACTATGCTTTCCTCTTTAATTGTACGATGACCGGAGAGGCTGTGGACCCTATGATGACGCCTACCTAAAACCCATTGGGACGGTGGCGTTTGTTGTTTGTCCATGATCTTTCTTGTCGTGCCCTTAATGGAGTATTCTCTTACTGCTCTGGCTTCTGCCAAGTCATTGAGTACCTTCATTGTGGCTTTCTAGGCTATTGTTTTTTTGTATTATATTTACACGAGCATATTTGTGTTTTACTTATATTGCCTATTGATGCTGCTTTGTTGGTTAGAGATTATATCATGGCGGGGATTTCTTAATTTACACTGTCCTGTTTTAATGGGATGACAGTAGGGTAAGTGTGAGGTTTGGTGCACCCTAGAACCGGTTTAAACCCCCCAGTGGCCTACTTTGCCACTGACCGTTTCAAGGCGGTAGCCCTATTGTCAACCCTTTTGTGTTTGTGATGTCGTTTGCATTTTTTATTAATTTTGCCTTTTCGTTTGTCTGTTTGCGTGTTTATTTTTGTGTTTTTGGTTGACTGTCGTCCTTGAATGCTGCTTTCCCTGTCTGATATTTTCACCCTTCTTTGTCATTAGTTTAATCTTTCTTTGGAACATAAAATATTCTATTTTGACATAGTAGTGTTTCGGGAAGTGTATATTTTGGACACATTGGTTTTTGTCTATGAACTTGACTTATTTTTTTGGTCGTAAAAACATTATTTTTATGCAATGTATTGTTTTCTGAGTGGTGAGTTGAGGGTAAGGGTTTGTGAATCAAATATGGCTGGTTTCCAAACTTATTCGAGATTTTATGAAGACAGCAACATTTTGAACAAGTGTGGTTGGTAAACATAGACTCTAAAATGAAAGAGCTAAAATGATAACAAACCAAGCGCCTCAGCGGCCTTTTTTGTCACTGACCGTTCCAAGGCGGCAGCCCCATTGCCAACCATCTTTTGTTTGTGATGTCTTATCTTGCTTTATTCATCTTTAAGAAAAGTAGAAAAGTCGAACACGAAATGCATATTCACAAAACAGTAAACCTAAAAATACCCAAAGAAAAATGAATAGGGTCATAACTTCTTTTGATAAACCTTTTAACAAGTTCAACAAAGGTAACGGTAGCCCTGATGGAGTATCTTTTTAGTTATACAAAGATTACGAAAATTAAAGTCCTCAACACCAGTAGAAGCCCTAGAAAAACGAGTTGAGACACATATACACCATAAAAGTTGTTGGGGGAACATCCCCATCTAGATGGGGATAATTAACAATATCAAAATTAAAATCATCTCGCTTGTCATAGATTTTGCTAATTATTTCACCATTTTCAAAAAGAGATGTAAATCGAGAAAAGAAGCGTTAATATCAGAAATATTAGCTTTGTTAAGTTGAAGTTTTATAGGATACATATTATTAACAACAGCAGAAAAGAAAATGTTGTCAATGTCCATTCTGTCATTCCTGCAGTTAAAGCTGCTTATAATATAAGTATTTTGTGACGCCTCCATTACGGCAATTGTATCTCAGGAACTCGGGATTACTAATTGGTATACTCCTGTGCAATATACTGAAGATAATGTTGTTTCGACGCATATTACTCCGTGCAAGATGTTCAAGGCTGGACTAGACGAAAAGCAAAACAGACTTCCAATGATGTACTGGATTCCCAAATTACACAGACAACCATATAAAGCCCGTTTTATTTCCAATTCTAGTTCTTGTACCACTACAAATTTCTCCAAACTTTTATTAATATATTTTCTTACTGCCGTTAAAGATCACGTTAAACAATGAAAACTTTGGGATTAATTTATTTTACTCTGTTCAAAACTCAGGCGACGTTCTTGATACAATTTGCAATAAACGTCAAGCTTCATCTATAAGTACTTATGATTTTTCTATATTATATTCAACTTCACCACACCACCTTATCAAAGATAAGCGTATTGCTCTTATTCAATAAACCTTGGCGGGAGAAAATACTACATGTTTGGCATGTAACAATTTAATTTTTTTTTTTACTAACGGCAGTTTGAACACTTACACTATGCGGACTTGCAATGAAGTTTGTGAATAATTTATTTTTCTATTAGGGAATATTTATAGACAAATATATGGCATCCCTATGGGTACAACCTGTGCACCCCTTGTCGCAGATTTGTTTGTATATTGCTATGAAAGAGAGTTCATGTTGAGTCTTTCACCAGATACCCAGGCAGATGTTATTAATAATATATATATATCCTAAAGAAATGTAAAAAGATCGGACAGGGAAAGTAGCATTCAAGGAGGACAGTCAACCACAAAACACAGAAACAAGCAAACAGACAAACAAGAAGGCAACAGTAATAAAAAAAGCAAACGACATCACAAACACACAAGGGTTGACAATAGGGCTACCGCCATGGAACGGTCAGTGGCAAAGTAGGCCACTGGGGGTTTAAACCGGTTCTTAACTTAACAAAACCAATATTTCTGATACTAACGCTTCTGTTCTCGATTTACATCTCACTCTTGAAAATAGTGAACAAATTAGCAAAATCTATGACAAGGAAGATGATTTTAATTTTGATATTGTTAATTATTCCCATTTAGATTGGGATGTTCCCTAAGAAACTTCTTATGGGGTCTATGTGTCTCAACGTGTTTGTTTTTCTAGAGGTTGTACTCGAGGTGAGGACTTTAATATTCGTACTATTTGTATAACTAAAAAGCTACGCAATCAGGGCTACCGTTACCATTAACCTCGTAAAACCTTTGCAACATTTTGTTATCGTAACCCTGATCTTCTCTCCAAATATAAAAGTAATTTAAGAACTCTCTCTGCGGCAAAGACTATCACAACCTTACTTCTATGGTGATGACATTTACAAACTTCGTAAGATCCTTGGGCATGCTCATTTTCATACTATCTTTATTAAACTTGTTAAAAGGTTTATCAAAAGAGGTTATGACCCTATCATTTTGCAACGCACGGCATGCTCTGTGGTGGACCAATTTACAATTCCCCATTGTGCTTTCGTCTTTAATTGTGAGATGAATGGACAGGGTGTAGTCCCTATGATGACGTCTACCTAAATCCCAAAAGGACGATGACGTTTGATGTGTGTTTGCAATAGTGTCTTGTCGTGCCCTCAATGGTTTATTCTCTTGCTGCTCTGGGTTCTGCCAAGTCATTGAATACCTTTTTTGTGGCTTTCTAGGCTATTGTTTTTTTTTGTAGATATATACACGAGCATATTTGTGTTTCTATTGTAATGCTTATTAATGTTGCCTTGTTTGTTAAAGAATAGTTCATGGCGGGGATTTCTGTATTTATGTTTTTGGGTGTACTGTGTTCTGTGAAAGCTGTATTTCCTGTTCGACTTTTATACTATTTTAATCTTTACAGTTTTCCAACCATTTAGTAATTCTGATTCAGGTTTGTTAATTTGTATGTTTACATTTTATGTTATTCTTTCTTTAAACAAAATATTTTGTTTGATGAATTGTTTATTGTTTCATTTCTAATTGCTGTTTCAATATGCCTCAGTTGGGTTAGCAATATTAATAACTCTTATAAAGTGTACAGTCATCAAAAAGTCTACAAATCACAGATTTGTCCTTTCTCTAGCTTCGTTTCGCCTATCTTTTATTTCGTTTTTCACAACATATCTTGGGGTATCTCTGAAATATTATGTGGTATTAAGTATGTATTATAGCCTATTATAAGAAAATAAGTGATTATGCGTTTCTTTCTCATTCCAGTACATGTGTTGTCGAAACAATAAAACAGTGCACTCTGTTTACCAATGTGTTGTATATTTAATATGATTCAAGCTCTACATGAACAGTTTCAACTAAACATCTGTAAAGGAAAATGGATTCTTGCACGTTTGAACCTGGTCCAGTAATTCCCCGGTTTAATGTAAAGCAATGGCAGACAATCGGATTGGATTAGTAATGTTTATATATGAAAAATATCTGCCCTCTAAAATGTATTTCTTTTGAGTAAAGAACTGATTTTGAATATATTTGGTTTCTCCACTATCAATGTATGGTTACTTTATTGTGAACTAAAAGTCAATTTTTTGTCCCGATTTACCCTTTGGAAAGGTTTTGACATTGTTTCCTTTTGATGCATCTTCGTTTGTTTCAAAGTCAACCCACGAGTCGATGAGCGTCTGCAGGGGTAGGAGATTGTCGACCGGATCGTAAGACTGGAAGAACTTCGCATTCAAGGCATCATTCGCATTACCGAAGACTTTCAGGATGATATTGTATTCTTCCTGAGATATTAAACGGTCCTCGTTTGCATCGATGATGTCATAATAAATCAGCTCTTGACATTGTACAGACAGGTTAACGAATTCCTTGTGATCCATCGTAAAATCTTGGTCATAGGTAGCGATAAATTCTGATTTGGTAACTTCAACGGTGTTACCTCTCATAACACATTCATTCCAAAATTTGTCCAAACTGTCATACTGATTTGAATGATACAACTCCGAGAACGTTCTCCTGAAATAATAAGAATTTAAAAAAATAAGGTTATACCCGAATCCGCAATGGAATAAATATTAAATACGTTCCATTACTATAACATCAAATATCTATCCCCCACTAGCTTTTTTCAAGTTAAGTCGTAAATACATACTCGTATATATACTGCCCCCATCAATTTGTGTGGGGTAACTGATACAAACTCTCGAGGATAAATGAGTGTTCACTCCCTCATCAAGACCCACCAGCGCAGTTGGCTAGGTGGCCTAGTGGTCTAAGTTGACCCCATCCACCTCTACCTGAATTATTGTACAAGTACACTTGTAATTACATTATCGTGTGTCTGTGATTAAATAATATTGTGTTTACGTTTTTTTCTATGATACATACGTGCAAACTATACCATGGACAACCAATGCGTGTAACGTAACTGATACAAACCCTCGATGATATCCGAGTCATCGACACCAACCGAAGTAGTAAGAGTGGTGGCCGCGAGTCTAAGTTGGTGCTCTGTAGCTCGACAATTGGTTAGGTGATCACTATGTTTATATTGGCGCTCTGTAGCTAAACAGAGATGCCGATTCTTAGTTTCCAAATTATTTTCAAAATTAAGATTAAATCCGCTAGAAGGCGGATAGTTCATAAATAAATAAATACGAACAACTAAGGATACATCCTCCTGGTCGACTACGTCGAGGACAATTAGCTACGACGAAATTCCACTACTGACCAGACACCTCTCCAACAAGACCTCGGTCTGAGGGTGTCTTGCCCACTTCGGAAAGTAGGAATATGTAAAAACAACAAAGTCGATGAAATATTAAAAGTAGGGGAAGGTAAGTGGAATGAGGTCAGAATGTTGGTATCAAAATTTTGGGGAAAAAATTGGGATTTGTTTGCAATATGGTAAAGTTCACAATATATATACAATACAATATATATACAAGCTATGATTCTTTTGTGTAACAGTGGCATTTGTAATTTTGCAATGAGTGAAACCAGTGTACTGTGATGTTCATCTTGTAACCGATTAAGTTAGCTAACAAACTTTAAGGTTTTTGAAAATACTTTCAGATATGACCTTGACGTTATTTTGGCGTTCAAAGATGTCCATCAATGCCAACAATGACCAAATATCAAACAAATAAAATGAGGCAATCACATATAGTTAAAAGAGGTTTACTTACCTAACCAAGGTTACGTTTTGAGAACAAATAATCAAACTATGACCTTGACCTTGGTAATTTGTGTCATTCAGTGATGTCCACCAATGCCACCAATACATATGACCAAGTATCAAAAAGAAAAAATGAGGCAAGCGCTTACAGTAAACTGAAGATAACTGACCTAACCAAGGTTGTTACCTAACAGAGGTTAAGTTTTGGGAAAATAACACAAACTATGACCTTGACCTTGATAATGTTGGTATTACATGATATCCATTGACCCAACAAAGCATCTGACAACGTTTTGCAAAAATTCGAGATGCGATTGTTGTGAAATAGATGATTTAAAATGCGGACGACACCACCGGAAAAGTGACTGCTATGTCTCGATACCCACTATTGTAGGAGAGCAAAAAGGAGGGTTCAATTGTCGTTCTTATATGATAACAAAACATCAGACTCATTGCCATACAAATATACATACGAATGATTCTACTTTATCATATTATGGGTACTAACCACAGTTTTGATTTCATCTATACATGTGGTATCCTATACAGATGAACATATATATATATATAAATGGACTTTCAGGATGACTCAAATTGCTGTAATATTGACATTTTAAATATTGAGTTCTGCTCAACTGTGGGCTAGTGGGTATAAACGGTAGCTAGCATTTCTCACTACCGTTCATGGACTGTCTCAGTCAAACCGAAACTGCAATATTTGTTTGTATTTACTGTGTTCGGCGATTTCACATTTTTTTCTTACTTTTTTCCAAAGATGAGTAGTCGTGTCTGACATACTGAGATTGGCATTGCAACATAGACCGTTTATGTATCTACTTATTATGAAATTATGTTTGCTCTAGAATGAACACAAACTTATATTTATATTTAAAACAGAGTATGAAAATGGGTGTTTGGAAATCGCCGAACAAGATAAATATAACATTCATGAACGGTAGTGAAATTACTTGCTGTCATTCACGCCTTTCTGCCACTAGGACTACTTTTCATGTTAAATTTGTTGTCATAGTAGCACTTGTAGTGTTTGACGGATGAGCGTGATTCCCTAAAGTACGTTTCCATCCCCAATTAATCCAATTTATCCAGCCATATATCGAAAACATTTCGATTTAAACGTATGAGGGCCGTCCAGACTAAACAAATTCAGTCTTTTACTTGTAAACGTGGGCGTATAATTGCATACATTTTATTCATATTATTGTATTTTTTATTGTTTTAGTTATGTTATTGTCACATTGTACCTTCCATTTTTAAACATTTTGTATTTTCGTTGCTTTTGAATTAATACTAACTATTATATTTAGTCTTTGCTTTATGGTATATTAAACATATAGTTAATGGTCATGGTGGTCCAGTAGTAAGGAAGTTGTGCTTAACGGCCGCGGTGGTCCAATAGTAAGTACGGCCGTGGTGGTGCAGTAGTAAGCAAGTTGTACTTAATGGCCACGGTGGTCTAACAGTAAGTACGGCCGTGGTGGTTCAGTAGCAAGCAAGTTGTACTTAACTGCCGCGGTTGTCCAGTAGTAAGCAAATAGTACTCCGAATCCGGGGTATCGGATTCGAACCACGAATGAGGACCTCTATTCTCGGACTGCATGTAAAGTAAACACAGCCATATATTCGATAGTAAGAGTAGTGCAGATGTTTCCGATAACTATCAATCCTGACGGCTTTAAATAAAGTAGACTAGGCTGTTACAGACAACAGGCTGACACACATATCTTATCATTTTGCAGACATTACTAATAAAAATCTCACCATACACATACCTTGCCTCGTCTAAATCTGTCATGGACAGAACACTGTCGTGGTTCACGTTCACAATCTTAAAATAGGACTTCCACTTGGATTTCAGAAAGTTGTTCGCCCCAGAGCTAATAAAATAAAAAATGAAGTTGTTTATATTTAAATGGACAAAGCAACTGGTAATCAATGTACAGAATACCAATTCTTAATTATCATTTGAAATATTCCACATTTTATCTAACAAACAATACTAATCTTCGCTCGTCGAAGTGTAATTATAAGTAAACATAGAAATATCGGACAGGGAAAGCAGCATTCAAGGACGACAGTCAACCACAAAACACAGAAACAAACACGCAAACAGACAAACAAGAAGACAAAAGTAACAATAAATGCAAACGAAATCAATAACACAAAATGGTTGACAATAGAGCTACCGCCTTGGAACGGTCAGTGACAAAGTAGGCCACTGGGGGTTTAAACCGGTTCTAGGGTGCACCAAACCTCACACTTACCCTACTGTCAACCCATTAAAACACGACAGTGTAAATAAAGAAATCCCCGCCATGATCTAATCTCTAACCAACAAGGCAGCATCAATAGGCAATATATGTAAAACACAAATATGCTCGTGTAAATATAATACAAAAGAACAATAGACTAGAAAGTCACAATGAAGGTACTTAATGACTTGGCAGAAGCCAGAGCAACAAGAGAATAAACCATTAAGGGCACGACAAGAAAGAGCATAGACAAACATCAAACGCCACCGTCCCAATGGGCTTTAGGTAAGCGTCATCATAGGGTCCACAGCCTGTCCGGTCATCGTACAATTAAAGAGGAAAGCATAGTGGCGAACTGTAAAGGGTCCACCACCAAGCATGCAGTACGTTGCAAAATGATAGGGTCATAACCTCTTTTGATAAACTTTTTAACAAGTTTAACAAAGATAGTATGAAAGTGATCATGACCAAGAATCTTACAAAGTTTATAAATCACATCACATCACCATAGAAGTCAGGTTGTGATAGTCCTTGTCGCAGAAGAGTCCTTAAACTACTTTTATATTTGGAAAGAAGATAACAAAATTCAAAGGTTTAACGAAGTTTATGGTAACGGTAACTTTGACTGAGTAGCTTTTTAGTTATACAAAGATTACGAATATTAAAGTCCTCAACTCGAGTACAAGCTCTAGAAAAACGAATAAGTTACACATACACCATAAAGAAGTTGCTCGGGGAACATCCTCATCCAAGTGGGGATAATTAACAATTTCAAAATTAAAACCATCTCTCTCGTCATAGATTTTGCTAATTATTTCACCATTTTCAATCGAGAGATCTAAATCAAGAAAAGAAGCATTATTATCAGATACATTTGCTTTGTTAAGCTGAAGTTCTTTAGGATAAATATTATTAACCATAGTTGGAATTAAAGGGTTGTCAATGTTCAATATGTCATCCAGATACCGAGTAGTGTCATTAAAGGCTTCTATAACATCTGCCTGGGTATCTGTTGAAAGACTCAACATAAAATCTCTTTCATAGCGAAATAAAAACATATCTGTTACAAATGGTGCGCAGTTCGTACCCATAGAGATACCAACAATTTGTCTATAAACGGTGGTTCCATACATGACGAAAATATTATCTAATAGGAAGATGAGTGCTATAAGTAAACATAGAAAGTGCTCACTTTATTACCAACTGGAGATTTGGCGTGGACACATAGTTTAAACTTGTTCAATTGTCCCTTTTAGTCAATATGCTGCTGTGGTCATAAATATGCTTGTTAATCTGTATGTAAGGTTGTGATATTCTATATAATATAACTGTCCAACTTTCAACAGCTTCTTTTGGCTGTTACTTGTGAAACGCAGGCTCCATAACCGCTGCTTCTAATTAAATTTATTTTTGTTTATTTCGCTCGTCGGGGCATACAATTTTATTGGGACCATACGCTGCTGGATATAGGGGATGAAATAAAGATAACAAAATATTCCTATATCCACCGCCATGTGCTTGCCATCTTCGGGATGGTTATAATTATGTGCTGTTATTTTTTTTATGAATATTGAGTTCTGCTCAACCCGGGGCTAGAGGGCATGAGCGATAAATAGCATATTTCACTACCGCTCATGAACAGTCTAAATCAAACCGAGACTGTAATATTTCGTATGTGTCGTGCTCGGCCGTTTCCTAAGGTCCATTATCATTCTCTTTTCTGTTGAATATCAAATTGAATGAAGACACAGTATTAAAAAAATCTACAATTGTGTCTGTTTAGCGTACAGCTGTAATTGGGTTCGGCAAACGTGCTAGGGTCACTTTGGTGTTTAAGTTGGTGATTGATATGAAACTTACATTTAAAAAGATAAAGGAACTTACAAAACTTGTAATAGGATGACCGGTAGTAGTCACATTTGTGTCATTTAATTTGAAGCATGGATGGTATAAGGAATACGCTTGCGGGCCAAGGTGAAACGACTGCTGTTTAATTTTATTTAATAGATACGATTCAACATGCCTCGTCCCAGACGACAATAACATACAATTCTAAAAAATGTGTGCTTATTTCGATTTATATTATGAATACTTTTAATATGCAGCTGTCCTTAATAGCATTTTCATCAATATGTAAATGACGGATATTATGTTTCGGTAAATGACAGGTGTTATGTATAATTAAATATATTTATGTGCCTTATCAGTGATGAATAATATCAAAATATGCAAATGTAATCAGCATTGTAGCACTTGTGTATTTATTCTTGTACTTTTCCATATAACAACTGCAGCTACAGTTTTGATGTTGCTATGAGGTCTGATCTCGACCTACGTGTTAATTGTGTTTTTTAGGTTTGACTATTTTTGGTCGAAATGTAAAAGACGCTCTCTTCATAGCTTATACCAAACATTTGAAAGTTTTTATTTATTTATTGTTTGATTTAAAACCACCAATGACACGATATTACTTCCAAAATATCAGATTTCTGATCCTTATAGCTCCAAGGAAAGTCTTCATTTATTACATTTAAGTTTGTAAAACTATAGAATCTTGGGAACGTGCTCTATTTGTATTTTTGTGTTAAATAGTATAGGAGGCTAATGCAAGACTTCCGGGATTAAGAATATTGAAGAGATTTGAAGAAATAATCTTTTCGCGGGTACAAATCTGCTCGACAGTCATGATAGGATGATGACTGTGACGGTTAAATTCTTTTAATATGATATATGCAGACATATGAAAAGAAAACAGAGGAATTGTGTATCGTTTTATTATATAAAATAAAATTTGTCAATAAACTCCGATATTTATAGTTGAAAAACCTTTCCAAGATATTATAAGTATACAAATTATGTATGAAGGATAACTAATGAAATGCAACACACACAATAACCACGTTTTAAGCATAATAGCGTCAGAGATTATGTTGTACATCATGCTCTGTATATTCCTATGTAAACCACTCATCCTTAAGCTGGGGTCATCAACCGAAATTGTTGAAAAGGACACTAAGCCAGTGTTACATGCAACCTATTTGATCTCGCCGAATGTAGTTTTAGAGATGATTGTTTAAATACTGAAAGTTTGATCCCTTGTAAGCAACAAACACAAAGAAGAGAGAAAAGTAGCAGACTCGGTTTTATTGAGTCTGTTCATGAGAGGTAATTATAAGATGCAACACCTCTCACGCCTCCTAGCCCCGGCTTAAGCGATATTCTACTTTAAAGCAACACAGAATGGGCTTGATGATCCCAAAGGACCAGTAAATAATAACATTACTGATTTGTAGTCGGGGTGACTTGTTACGGACGCCACACAGCACTAAACAATCGCTAGTGTGAATGTCAATAAATACTGAAAGGGTGATCCCTTGGAAGCAGCAAACACAAACAAGAAAGAAAAGTATCAGACTCGGTTGTATTGGGTCTGTTCATGAGAGGTAATTATAAGATGCAATAACTCTTACGCCTCCTAGCACCGGCTTAAGCGATATTAAGTTTCCTATTTACCACTTGTTTAAACATTTCATCTGGAGTGGAATCATTTGTTACCACCTAGTCATCATTTAAACAAACTTGGTTAAAAAACATAAAGCATTGCTGTTGTATGCAGAATATCAAAGTTCTTGACCTTGAAGCTATTGTTACATTGACCCCTGCCGTCATGGGTGAATAATTATATTGAAAAATGCCATCAACGTGTTTTTGCTGCCCTTAGGTGAAGATCGCTGTACATGATCATAACTCATAACTTTTAATTTTATTCCAGGGTCAACATCGACTTACTGACAGGTGCCTTAAAGTAGTAATTGATTTATTTTCTGGAATTGTTTCTAGAAACCAAATAAACGATTGATCTATTGTTTGAAGCACTTGCTTGAACCAAATGTGATATGTCACTTGCATTCTAATTGTTATAATATTCGTGCAATAGTTACCACTCATATGATATGTTGTCTGCTTTTTAATTTAGTCTTTTGGCTGTGGCTTGTGATGCACAGACTTCATAACCGCTGCTCCCAAGTAAATTCCTTTTCGTTTATTTCGCTCTTCGGGGCATACAATTTTATTAGAGCCTGGGACCATAATATATATGTATTATGGGCGTTCTGGACCAACTTGAGTTTGATCCTGAAACGCCCAAAATACATATATAATAAATCACTATAAAATGGTGATTTACTTGATTTATTAAAACTTCTTAATATCTTAGGGTAGTGAAGATTGCAAGTTTGAATTATATAATTTCACAAATTTTCATCACCTAGATTTTTTTAATAGTTATCAAAATTACATCCAAAAATAGTCTGATTTTGTAATCTTTATAATTATAAATTTTTTTCTTTAAAACAAAACAAATTTGTTGATTTGTTATCAAAATAAGCACCCAAATCAACGAATTAACACGAAATTAATAAAATATGATTTTTTTTTATAAAACTCCTACCACAAGGTGCTGAAATAAGCTGGTCCAGTGTTATATTTAACAAATATTGCTATATCTACCGCCATATGCTTGCCATTTTCGGGATGGTTAAAATGCTGTACTGTTGATTTTTATGAATATTGAGTTCTGCTCAACACGAGGCTAGAGGGCGTGAGTGGTATCTAGCATATTTCACTACCGCTCATGAACAGTCGCAATCAAACCGAGACTGCAATATTTCGTATGTGTCGTTCTCGGCCGTTTCCAAAGGTTCATTATCATACTCTCTTTGATATGATAAAGCTTCTTTGATAGAAGCACATTTTAGCACATTAACTGACTTTGAAAAAATATTCAAACCAAGACTTGATTTGTGATACTGCCAAAGCCTGTTTTAATATTTTACAGAGAAGGGGGAATATTCTGTATCAATAGATTAACATTTACTTTGTGTAGTTACCCGTATTGTTTTTATATTTAAATAATGTGATAATCATTATTTTATGTGTTTGGATACGCCTTATTTTATCTTGAAAAATGAAAAGATGTTGTAAATCATTTAATGATTTGAGATAATAAATGATTTTTAAGATATGTGTTTTAGTGTATACCCTTTTCCTATTATTGATTGATATTATAGTGGATTACGAAATTTGTGGGTAATGTGTATAGTAAATATGCATTATTTGTACTATGATGAGACAGAAATAAAGACATAATATATATAATAACACATTATACATCACTGAGACATGTCTTTTTATTGGTCACAAATTTGGAAGTCGGTGGAGACAATATACAGCACAGATGCTTTTGATGGGGCAGCAGAAAATTCAAAAATATCAAATAACTATAATTTATCACTACATTTGTAAGATTTGAGCACCTTTAAATTTGTATGTATTTAGATTTATATAGCACCTTTACATATAAATTATTTATTTTCCTTCATTTGTCTTCAAGCGAAACGTTCAGATATAATAGTACCCCTTCTTCTTAGCCGCTTGTAAAAGTAAGGTATCTAATTTTACCGACAGGAACGTCAAATAATATATTCTGCACACTATTTGCATTTAGATTAATACAATTGCTAACAACGAACATAGTACGAAATTCGTGGGTAATGTGTATAGTAAATATGCATTATTTGTACTATGATGAGACAGAAATAAAGACATTATATATATAATAACACAATACATTATACATCAGTGCGACATGTATTTTTATTGGTCACAAATTTGGAAGTCGGTGGAGACAATATGGTTAGAGCACAAATGCATTTTGATTGATAGTTCTTTTCCTATGGCATTAAACAAAGTTGTTTATGGGGAAGCAGAAAATTCTAAAAAAAAAATCAAATAACTATAATTTATCACTATATTTCTAAGATTTGAACACCTTTAAATTTGTATTAATTTAGATTTATATACCACCTATACATATACATTATGTATTTTCCTTCATTTGTTTTCAAGAGCAACGCTCAGATATAATAGTACCCCTTCTTCGTAGCCGCTTGTAAACGTACGGCATCTAAATTTACCCCATAAAAGAACACCCGTATGTTATACATATATATAAATATATATATATATATATATATATATATATAAATAGTGTCTCAAATGCCGTCAAAAACAAGAACGTTAAGTAATATATTCTGCACACTATTTGCATTTAAACTACAATTGCTAACAATGAATAGCCCCTTTCAATATAAAACAATATTGCCGTAGCCTTCTTTGTCCATCATCTACCATTTAACGTAGCAGAAACTTTTTAAAAGAGTACATATAGACAACTACAAATATAGAATACAGTATTTACCTCTGCTCTCCATTGCAAACAGTCGCAAGTAATACAGCCAGGATAACAATTGACAACCCCATGTTGCGAGTTCAAATGCAGCTAGCCAAACGCATGTTGCTCCATCGTCAAGGATATTAAATATTAATAAATCACGTGACGGAGAAATGCCCTGTTTGTAGCGTACTTTCAAATCTCACATAAACTGAAGGTTTCATTTTACATATCCATCGGTTAATGTCAAATGATTACCAGAAATTTGTTACGTGACAAATGAGAAACCGGTACTGTATTGTTGTTTAATAGATAATCAACACGTCAAGTGTTTGTTCGGGGCGCCACAGGGGGACGGGAAGGACATTTAAATCTCCAGAAAGTTGTACTCTTTATACTTTGGTTCTATAACGGATTGTATGTCATATCGTTGTTAAATATATACATTGTACTGATTTGTTTTATCGGCTCAAGTATAAATAAGACGCAAAGGGTTATAGCTATATTGAAACTAATGCGTTTTTATATTTAAGCAAATCACATATATATATTTCAATAAATATAAGTTTTTTGTTCAATTTGAATTATCACAATATTAAACACACGGTATAATTCATCATAACAAAATCATAATGTATTTGATGGTCGGCAGATCGACAAGTCGACAGGTAGACAGGACAACGATATAACCTTTATAAAAGTATAAATTAAGACGCACATATATCATGTATATATGTTTAATATATTTTATTTAGTTATTATACTAAAATAGCATCATTACAATTATCAAATAGAAGGCATTCTTTTATAAACATATTTACTGTATCTCTCTACCATTATGTTTTAATTATCTGTGTCAGACAGTAATATATTAACTGTTACGGAATGGTCGACAGGTCGGCAGGTAGAAAGGTTAACTGGTCGTAAGGTCGACAGGGCTACACGGTTTATGTAAATATCCATCAATGTCGTTTTTGATACATTAACCTTTACGAAAAAACAAACAGGTCGACATGTCGGCATGCAGACAGGTTTACTGGTCGACAGGTCGACAGGACAATACTGTTTATGTAATTATCCATCAATCTCTTTTTACCTAGATACATTAACATTTTCAAAAGAAGACTAGGTCGCCGGTTAGACAGGTCGACAGGTTTACTGGTCGACAGGTCGATAGGTCGACATTTTTACAATGTTTAACTGTTACGGACAGGTCGACAGGTTGGCAGGTAGACATGTTTACTGGTCGACAGGTCGGCAGGTAGACAGGATACACTGTTTATGTAAATTCCATACATCTTTATTAAACCTAGATACATAAACCTTTACAAAAAACGAAAAGACAGGTTTACTGGTTGACAGGTCGGCATGTCGACAGGTCGGCATGTCGACAGGTCGACACTGTTTATGTAATTATCCATCAGAATTTTTTAAGCCTAGATACATTAACATTTGCAAAAGGCGGACAGATCGCCGGTTAGACAGGGCGACATTTTTATAATGTTTTACTTTTACGGACAGGTCCGCAGGTAGACAGGTTTACTGGTCGACAGGTTGACAGTTCGATAGATTGGCAGGTCGACATGGATATACTGTTTATGTAAATATCTATAAATCTTTATTAAACCTAGATACATTAACCTATACAAAAGACGAAAAAACAGTTTTACTGGTCGACAGATCGGCAGGTTGACAAGTCGACACTGTTTATGTAAATACCCATTAGTATTTTTTAAACTAATATACATTAACAGTTGCAAAAGAAGGACAGCTCGACAGGTTTACAGGTCGACAGGTCAGCAGATAGACATGTTTAGAATGTTTCTCCAATTATTTATTCATCAAATGTCAAATGCCGACCTGTCGGCTTGTGCAACAAAGCTATGAAGCGATTTACATATTGTGTATGTATTCATCCTTTTAGAAACAGTTTGAGTCTTATTTGCTACTATTTTTGCTAACTTCAAAATGTCAACAGTCGACCTGTCGACCTGTTGGCCTGTCTACTTGTAGATCAAACATTATAAATCTAAAAACACATTTTCTTACATATTGTTGTATGAATTATATAAACTTTTTTTCTTAAAATGTCAATTGTCGACTGCCGACCTGTCGATCTGTCGACTTGACGCATATGAACCGAATAACACCTGATATTTGCATTTTTTTTTAAGGAACTATTTGAGACTTCTTATGTTTATATTAATATATATATATTAGTGATTTATTTGATGCTGTCGATCGTGATGGGTTACTTTATGTACGGATATTGTTTACTGCCAATGGTTTTGTGTTGTTTTGGGATCTGCCAAAAAGGAAGTAAAAATGTATCTGTATCGATCACTTGTTATAGGTATCCAACTTAGACAATCTAAATGATCCTGATTAGATAATGTTTCATGACGGAGGTACGATTACGTGACGACATCTTACTGCTTGCACATACGCCGATTAGAATTATGTGTGCCTATGTCCAATACTCTTTCCGGTGTGATTAATTTTAATTCGATTACATTAAATTATCTGTTAATGTTATTTGTTTAAATGTTAGCAATTTGTTTATGGTTACACTATACTGAGCAAAATAATGTTAGCACATAAATTGTATGTCATTTCCATAGACGAGATGCAGAGCCCTGTATGTTTAGGGTCAATGATAATCTGACATAGATATGACTAACAATAATGCTACAAGGTCATTTGTAAAGAAAGTCAGTGATAAAACTAAAGCAAATATGATGGGAACATACGTTTATAGTTGATCGAAAATCTTTCTCATTTCAATGAAACAGAGATACTTTTAAAATTAAAAACAAATGGAATGCATTTCCTTGAGAATAACAATCGTTTGGCGGTTTTTAAAGAAGTTTTGTCAATGCCAAACATTAAATTTGTTCAAAGCAATATGTTTATGTAATGAAAAAGTTGTCTTTAATTTATTTGGGGTAATTCTGATACTTCTTTTAGAAAACAATAAACTAACACATCCTTGCCTAGCATTTCTAATATATTCAAATAATCATGATCATTAATTATATCAATGTTCATATGTTTAATCTATGTCCCTAACTGTTTTGTTCAGTATATATATATATATATGTGTGTGTGTGTGTGCTATGCGCAAAATGAGAATATGGACAATTCCGGAATTCCAAAAACAATATCCACTATTTATTAATAAACACTGAAAAGGTGATCCCTTGGAAGCAACAAAGCAAGAAACGAAAGTAGTAGACTCGGTTGTATTGAGTCTGTTCCTGAGAGGTAAATATAAGATGCAACATCTTTCACGCCTTCTAGCACCGGCTTAAACGATATTCTACTTTAAAGCAACACAGAATGGGCTTTTTAATCAAAAAGGACAAGTAAATTATAACACTACTGATTTGTAGTCGGAGCGACTATTTACTGAACTAAACAAACGCCAGTGTGAAAGTCAATAAATACTGAAAAGGTGATCCCTTGGAGCAACAAACACAAATAAGTTAGAAAAGTAGCAGATTCAGTTGAATTAAGTCTGTTCATTAGAGGTACTTATAAGATGCAACACCTCTCACGTCTCCTAGCATCGGCTTAAGCGATATTCTACTTTAAAGAAATATAAAAATATCGGACAGGGATAGTAGCTTTCAAGGAGGACAGTCAACCACAAAACACAGATACAAACACGCAAACAGACAAACAAGAAGGCGAAAGCAATAATAAATGAAAACGACATCACAAACACAAAAGGGTTGACAATAGGGCTACCGCCTTGGAACGGTCAGTGGCAAAGTAGGCCACTGGGGATTAACACCAGTTCTAGGGTGCACCAGACCAAAGAAATTCCCGCAATGATCTAATCTCTAACCAACAAGGCAGCATCTATAGGCAATATAAGTAAAACACAAATATGCTGGTATAAATATAATACAAAAATACAATAGCCTAGAAAGCCACAATGTAGGTACTCAATGACTTGGCAAAAACCAGAGCAACACGAGAATGAACCATTAAGGGCACGACAAGAAACATCATAGACACACATCAAACGCCAACGTTCCAATGGGCTTTAGGTAGGGTCCTCAGCCTGTCCGGTCATCGTACAATTAAAGAGGAAAGCATAGTGGCGAATTGTAAAAGGGTCTACCTTCAAGCATGCAACACAGAAAGGGCTTGATGACCCCAAAGGACCTGCAAATAATAACACTACTGATTTGTAGACTGGGCGACTTTTAACGGACGCCACACAGCTCTAAACAAACGCTAGTGTGAATGTCAATAAATACTGAAATGGTGATCCATTGGAAGCAACAAACACAAACAAGAGACAATAGTAGCTGACTCAGTTTTATTGAGTCTGTTCGTGAGAGGTAAGTATAAGATGCAACACCTTTCACGTCTCCTATCACCGGCTTAAGCGATATTCTACTTTAAAGCAGCACAATGTGAGCTTGATGATTCCAAATGACCAGTAAATAATAACCCTAGTGATTTGTAATCGGGACGACTTTTTACGGCCGCCACACAGAAATGAAATATGCAAATGCCATTGCTAGAAATACCATACATTGGTATTTCATTTTCAAACGGTATGTGTAAATGATTGATTTTAGTACATTTGGCATATGGACAGGTGTTCTTGACAATATGACAATTTGACATAAATTTACATACCTTATCAGTATATTACTTTAATAAATATGATTAAAACATGCAAATGCAATTATAAGTAGTAGTGGCATAAAACCTTTTTCGCAACTGGCGTGTTTGTTATTTGGCAGATGCTCAGTATTTGACTTATTTCGTATAAACAAATATATACGAAGGAATATGGCACCAAACGCTGGTCCAATATTGAAACATGAGATATAGGGTCCTATAGAAACCACAGCGTCGTTGGTCCGCACTGTACAACAAACAAGGAGCAATATTTAATTAATTATACCATTACGTGGTTCATGTGTTAACGTTCATACCTCATCCAACCCCGTCTCTAAGAAGGGAAAACGGGGTTGGTTGGGGTCTGAAATAAATCCTTAATTTCGGGTTGAAAAGCATGCATATTGTAAAATTGACAACATATAAGAGATAATTTGTATAAAGGTAATAGTTTTTTCCAATAAAACATGTGTTTATTATAAAAATAGCTTGATATAAAATTAAACTGGATAATATAAGCCACGTCTCTGGAGACGTCATAATGTATATCAAAATCAACAACAGCGGTTAAAAATACATATCTGCACATATGTACATGTTAATAACTATGAGTAAATCTCGGTTTAAAATCTTTGTTATATGCATACGAGTCTTATTCAGGTTTTGAATTGTCATCGGCAAACGCTCATTCCATTTAATTAGTCAGTTTTACTCCCCATATCCCTACCTATAAAGATTGAAGTATATGGAAATCATATATGATGAAATATAAATTGAGTAAGCTTAATTTATTTGTTAATAATAGTAAATCTAAATATTCTGTCAATATATTTTACCCCTCTACTAGTAAACTATTGTTTTGCTAACACATGTTTTTATGAAAGAGAAGCCGCCGCTCTGTGTTAGACGATCAAAGGGACGCCGCCTCTCTGAATGTCGGCATTATACCATGAATTTAACACGTGTGTTCTACTTAGCCAGTACATGGATATACAAGTATATAGATATATGGCCAGTACAAGAAGTGAATATAGACAAATTGTAGTTTATAGTGTTTCGTAAATTAAATAATACAGGACTTATTTAGCATAACTATGTGCGGCCAGAGGTTTTCATATCACACAAGTAATTTGATCGGCATAATAGTTGTGCAAAATATTTTTGTCTTTTAACCTCTCACGCGATTTTAGACTTAGTGAGCATATCTACTGGTAATATTAATTATATTTTGAACAGTATTGGGACCTACAGACAATGATATTCTCCATGTACTCTGTAAATCTTATGTTTTTATGATGTTTAGTTCAAATGTTTTTGTTAAAACGAGCACAATACTATTTGTATTTTTGGAAAAAGAGCAAACAAAATACATTAAACTCGCAATAGTATTACTTAAGAAAACAAAAACATTGTAAACAGTAATTACTTAATCTTTTCAATAAATTCATCTGCTTTAATGTGTTACCAATTATAGGATATTTGGATTAGTATTCCCACTAAATCGTACACAATTAACATGTCGCCAGTTGTCAATCATTTATCCATTTTAAACAAACAAACGATAAACGTGCAGCAGTATAATAAAGCACTTGCAGCTGTATTTTAATATAAGCTATTGTCAATTATACCAATAATACCAATAATATGGAGGAGATATCTAAGTACTGGCGACATGTTAAGTCTAAAGTGTCAATCACTTGAAAAAAATCCGATAAACTTAAGCTTGCACACTGTATCGATAGAGCGAAAGTCCGCTCCGCCCTCTGTATCGATAGAGCGAAAATTAGGTTCACCCACAAAATCATTACATCGCTTAATCGAATTAAAGCGCGACTACGTTATGAATGAAAAAGACAATAATTGGTTACCGACTTTGACCGATCTGTAGGCAATAAGGACGACAGGATAGATTGAATCGATATTGTGTACACAATCATCGCTATTAGCCTGTCTTTAGAGCCCAAATGACAAGACAGTCTTAAAAAATACATCCCAGCAAAAGGAATTCTCTAACAATAAAGTCCACATCCAGAGAAACTAACACAAGAAACACTAACTAAAGATGTTGTTGTAAAGCTATATAAAATACAAAATAAGACACATCTCAGGTTGTATCCAGAATTGTAATGAACAACCATTGTTGTCAAAGGGAAAACCAATCTAGGGTACGACCAGACAACCCTAGGGACGAAAGCTCATGCACTTGGTCGGGGTTTCAGTGTGTGTAATCATAGAGTCCCAAGAGGTTGTCCAGTCATCGCACAAGGGAAAAGTGAAGCGTAGTTATTGACTGTAGTGGGGTCAAGGACTAAACATGCAGTGCGTTGTAATACTAAAGGGTCATACCCTTTTCTGACGAACTTCCTGATTAATTTTGTAAACGGGTCTGGAAACCCGCTAGATCACTGTAACTTCCGAAGTGTATAAACCACATCTCCATGAAATAAGAGTTGTGATATTCCTAGTCGCAGACTGTTTTTAGGTCGATGTTGTACTTCTCTAGCAGGTTTTCGTTGCGGTGGTGGAATTTTGAGAAAGATCTACGTAGTTTGTTATAACGAAAACCCTGCTGAAGAAGTTTACATATAATAACTTGATTTCTATCATTGAAGTCAATGTTTGTATAAAGAAATCAAAGGACAATCATTAAAATATATTATATATGGAATGCCTAATATATCATCAACTTTATAGGACTAATAATGTTACTAATATATAAATTTAAAGATCGTCATTATTCTTCCTCTTTGATTGTTTGATGCCCAAACAAGTTTTAGACCCTATGATGTCGTCTACCTAAATCCTGAAAATACAGTAACGTTTGATATTTGTCTTAACTCTTGTCTTGTTTTACCCTTAATGCTTTGTTCTCTTGTTGCTCTGATATCTGTCATTGAGTACTTGCATTGTGACCTGCTAGGCTTTTTTTATGTTCATTTAAACATGATCATATTTGTTTTATACCTATTTTGCCTATTAATTCATTCTGCAATGCTTGTTAGAATATATAGCCTTTGTTTTTGTTTTATTTTCTCTTTTCCGTTTTATTAGAAAAACAATAAGAGCGAGGTTTGGTGCACGCGAAAACATGGTTTAAACCACAACAGGCATGGTTGTCACTGACCGTTCCAAGACAGTAGCTCTATTGTCAACCCGTTTGTGTTTTTAATGGCACAGGCCTTTCTCATTAACAGTGTAATTGTTTTCATTTTAAGGCGTGTTTACTGTGTTCTGTGAACGCTAAGAAAAAGAGGTAATCATTTTGTAACACACTGCATGTTTATTGGTTAACCCATTCCAAGGTGGGGATCACGTGCTTTCACCCGCTTCGAAGTAAGACTTTCTTTTTATTTTCTTTATTACTTTACGCATATTCATGTAATATAGCCCAAAGTTTCCCGAATTTTCTGCACTTTTTTCCGTAACTTGTAGATGAATGTTCTATAGATCTTTTGTTGAATCCACCCCCATTTAAGAAATGTAGTTGTTCGAGACGAACTCGTACACTGGAATGAAGAGATTTTCATTGATATTCGTCATAAAATGTACTCATTTGCATCAGTTCTAGTCCAGCAGTATTGCTTTGTAAACAACAACAAATCTACCACAATTTAAAAGTTACATGCGCTACAGTGAAAATTATTATGCCATTTCGAAAATGATCTCGAACACTGGCTATGTGAAAAGAGATCTCGTACACTTGTGCGTTTTTTTTACAGTGTATATTGTTTATGCGATGTACTTATGCATTACTGATCATTTCAGGTGCCAGTGGTAGTTCATATAGAGTACCAACATGAGAATTCAGGTAGGATAGTTGAGGTGATTAAAACGGATACTGTGTAGATAAACAACACGTCAAAGAGGCAACGATATCATGAAGATTTAAACATGCTTTTTGAAATGTTACAGTAACCATACATTGGCTACTAGAGAAAGGAGCGTTTTAAACCGACCCGTCTACTAAAACCTTAAATAAATTGCTCCTCTATACAACAGTTTAGGTGTGGTCGTTGTGGGTATGTCCCCTTGGTTTCCTATCAGAGGTTGCTTACCTTACATAAACGCCAGTTAGGTGCCAGGGATGCCTATCGGTATGTACATGTGAAGTGTTTGTCCCCAGAAAAGATCAGAAAAAAACGTCATTTAGACTTTAATGACACCTCTCGGTATCTGGATGACATATTGAACATTGACAACCCTTTCTTTCCAACTATGGTTAATTATATTTATCCTAAAGAACTTCAGTTTAACAAAGCTAATATATCTGATCTTAACGCTTCTTTTCTTGATTTAGATCTCTCGATTGAAAATGGTAAAATAATTAGTACAATTAATATAAATTGTTAGTATCCGAACTGTGCACCACTTGTCGCAGATTTGTTCTTATTTTGCTATGAAAGGGATTTCATGTTGAGTCTTTCGCCAGATACCCAGGCAGATGTTATTGAAGCCTTTAATGATACCTCTCGGTATCTGGATGACATATTTAACATTGACAACCCTTTCGTTCCAACTATGGTTAATTATATTTATCCTAAAGAACTTCAGCTTAACAAAGCTAATATATCTGATAATAACGCTTCTTTTCTTGATTTAGATCTCTCGATTGAAAATGGTAAAATAATTAGCAAAATCTATGACAAGAGAGATGATTTTAATTTTGACATTGTTAATTATCCCCACTTGGATGGGGATGTTCTCCGAGCAACTTCTTATGGGGTGTATGTGTCTCAACTTATTCGTTTTTCTAGAGCTTGTACACGAGTTGAGGACTTTAATATTCGTAATCTTTATATAACTAAAAAGTTACTCAATCAGGGTTACCGTTACCGTAAACTTCGTCAAACCTTTGCAAAATTGTATTCGGGGCTGGCTACGTTCTGTCAAAAATTCAAAGGCTCTTATATCTCTTGTTATTTAAAAAAAAGCGATCTCACTGGTTTTCAAAATGTAGATATTTTAAAGATCCGATTAATATCAAGTTTTGATAAAATGAGGAGGTGTTTATAGGACGAAATGTATGAATTATTTAGAAATTTAGATAATTTTTTATACAAATTTCTAAATCCTCTCAAGGAAAATGGAGATTTGATTCGGTTCACACATATAGACATTCAGGGACAATGACTCCATTACTAATGGTCGTAACTGAATGCATAACGAACATTCTGAACACGTTTCATTGAGGTCCAATTCAAAATTAAGTTGTGAACGAGATCTTAAGAATATGTTGCAGGACGAACACAATGTGATCACAATAGCCCATCTCAGCTTCTAGTGATCTAATAATGAGATCATTAAATATGCAACTTAAAAAATAAAAAGCACAGGCTTACAATGTGCTTCATATTCTTCAGCTCTTGCAGTACATCAAATAAACATGTAATTAAACAACATAGTTTCTGTCATAAAAGTCATTCAGTCGCTTGACCTAATAGTATCAAAGTATTTTCAAAACGAGAAACAAACACAATGTTTGTAAGTCATCCCAGATTATAATAATAGCATTATTATTTTGAAAAACAGTCTTTCCAACACATGTCTTGATATTTTATGATTTCATTTGTAAACTATTATAATATTGAAATGTTAAAAGTGGTAAAACTACAACGTTAAATATATCATATAGAGGAAACATGCTCTCTAAAATGTCACATGAAGAATGCAACCAATTCACCATTTACTTTTTTGAGTGAATTCACCTGTCACAGTAGTTTTAAACCTGATTTTTCATAAACATGTTAGATTGCTTAGTCTTTTCTGCAGCTGTATTCATGCTCTTAAAGTTCTGTTTTGATTTCTCATGTTGAACATGTAAATACTAATATCCCAGATGCATCTCTCATGTGTTTATTAAAGTTGGGATGACGCGTGTGTGACGCTTCAATTACTTCTTCACCCAATAAAGGGCTTTCTGAAGCAACGATACTGCCCTGAGTGTCTGAGGATATTCGACTCATTATCATACTCTTTCATCCTGCCAAAATGTCTCTACCGTTTTGAAAAGAGTGCCTCGTGCAGGAAAAATCTTCTTCATATCTGAAATAAAATAGAAACATACAAGTAACTCGGAAAACATAACGAAACTGTTATACAATACATTGTATATGTACGAAAACTTCTTGTTGCACCAAAAGATGCTTCCGAAATGACGACGTACATTTTATATCAAATGTATTTATATATTTTCAAAAATGAAGTCAAGGAAAATTTTGAATATACTAGTAGTTTGAAAATGTGCAGACGTTACTTTGTTTTCTTTATATTCTTTCAAATAACGTATCATAGCGGAGACATTTCCCTGTCGGGCAAAAACAGTAAAACTGATATGATGAACAGCTTAATTGTCGCACGGCTAATAGTGTGCAGTTACTTATCGCACTGCTGCCTAGACACACCCACTTATCGCACTGGTGCCTAGACACACCCACTTATCGCACTGCTGCCTAGACACACCTACTTATCGCACTGCTGCCTAGACACACCCACTCTCCCAGTTACTTATCGCACTGCTGCCTAGACACACCCACTCTCCCAGTTACTTATCGCACTGCTGCCTAGACACACCCACTCTCCGATTGGTTATGATAAATTCGTTTTGTTCATAATAGGGGACAAAGCAAAACATACAAACATATACATGATACAAAACGTATGTCGCACTGATTTCGCTTGTTATACAATTGAGAGGGGCACTCGGGGTTCGTTCTCGTGACATGTAAGCCATCCTACCTAAATTACATATAATCATCCCTGACATCTATCTGCAGTAATAAGTAAAATACCGAGGTCAACCTTACCCAAAATGTTACCCGTATTGTGTTGGTAAGCTATATAGAAACTTCACTGGCACCTGCAAATGACCAAAATGCATAAGTACATCGCATACACACAATAAACCGCCTAGCATTACAAAGCTCGTGAGCGAATCTAGCAAGTATAAAATACAAATGCACGAGATCTCTTTTCGCGCTGCCAGTGTTCGAGATCATTTTCGAAATTCCATAGTTATTTTCACTGTAGCACATGTAACTTTTAAATGTGGTAGATATGACTTTTTTGGTTATAAAGCGAAGTTGCGGGACTAGAACTGATGCAAATGAGTACATTTTATGACGAATATCATGATGAAAACCTCTTCATTCCAGTGTACGAGACCGACTCGAAAAACTACATTTCGAAAATGGGGGAGGAAAAAACAAAAAATCTATAGAACATTAATCTACAATCAAAGTTACGGAATAAAGTGCAGCAAATTTTGTATACTTTGGGCTATATTACATGAAAATGCGTGAAGTAATAAGGAAATTATATAGAAAATCTTACTTCGAAGCGGATTGTTTTACTGTCGGAGACATCATTTTGAAACCACGTGATCTCCCACCTTGCATTCTGAGTTTGCCATTATCAGATCTTATTATATTGTGCGATCACGCGACAAATTGTAGACCCTTTGAAAATATCGAACATGAAACCTGAAACGGACGGCAACGTTTAATTTATATCTTCAATAGTGTCCGGCCCTGTCCTAGACCTTTTTGCCACTACCCATTTAACAATTTACAAAACTTCCGTAAGGAAGAATTTTACTTGTATGAAGAGAATGAGCGTTTGCAATGGGGAGCTGGGTATGCTTGCAATATTTAAACATTGTTATTTTTACATTATTAACACTACTGGCCGTAGGTCAGGCGAGCTTTTGGAATTACGCAACGTCCGTTGATGTCCGTCGTCGGCCTTTGTCGTCGTCGTCGTCCATCGTCATTCGTCCATTAACATTTTGTTCATTTTTCATTTGATCCTAATCAAGCTTTGTCAGGGTCATGGAAGCCTGGACTAGTTAAAAAACAGCTATATCAGAATAATAACATCGGAGTTATGACCATTGATTTACTGAAATGTTTTATATTATGCCTTGGTAACAGTGTAGCACATTTAGTTTGCATATAAATTAACCAAACGTTGGATGTGTGTTAATATCAATAAAAGCTAACACAAGTTCGAACATCAGCTAAATAAAGATTTGTAACGTAAAGGTAACGCCCATTGATGTAAGGAAACATTCTATATTTTTCTTCTGTTACACTTTACCGACTTTACATTTCATATAGTCTTGACCAATCTCTGGTAGGATGTTTATGTCTTTACAAGCTGTGACGTGGTTGATATCTAGTCATATTGGACAAAATACAATTTATATATTGCTCTTGAAATATATAAAAAAACGGCATAGTTTGCTTCTATAACTAACTCTCTATCAAATTCCTCTACGATAGACTAGCCATACAGTTTATTTTAAAGCAATTGTATGTGTACACAACTTCGTTATTATCCTGTCTTGACCAAACAGTGTTAATATAGAATATCCCATCAAAAGGAAATCCCTAACAAGAAAGTCCACTTTCAAAAAAATTACCAAACAATACACTTAAATATTATTGTAAAGATAAAATAAAAAATATAACTAGAAGAAAGTTCGCACTGGTTCGATGCCATCAAAATAAGTATAAAAGTCGAACTGGAAATGCAGCTTTCACAGAACACAGTAAAGCCAAAAACCAGCAAAAGGACAAACATGAATGGCAATGTTAATAAGGAATAAAGGCATATGACGTACAAACGAAAAAAAGACCCGTCGATATACCTGTATATAGCAATGAAGTCACATGTTGAACATCTGTTATATAAAAATCACGTCAATCGTACGATAGAAGCAGCGCGTGCTTTGCTACAACTACCGTTAATGACATTAGCATATTTCAATCATAATCTAAGTATTAAATATACCCATAAGGTAAATAACTATACTTAATGTTATATTGGCAGTAAATGTACAGATACGGCATATAACTACCCCTGAAGCCAAACTGTTAATTGTCCAAAACACCTGCCAATTTCTAACGTACTAACAACTAACAAGAACAGTCTGGGGATGAATTGCCATTTGATGATATTGGTCGTAATTACATTTGCATATTGGAATGATGTTTAATACTTGATGGCTATTAATATTCAGTTGGTAGATAATGATGAGACAAACACTAGTTGCGTTACACGTATACAATCAAAACATTAAAGGGGCAACCGGCAATCTTGATTTTTCATTTTCAAAACCTCACAGCGTCCAGTTATTTTCTCTCCATAACTTGCTCTTTTCAATATCTAATAATAGTTATAAAAAATATGTAAAGCAAACTGTGCTATTATTAATTTTTGATTATAATACACTAATAATATAAACCTATTATTAGAAGAATACAAACAAAACACAACATTTTATTTAATTATATGCAAACAGGCTAAAAGTCAGAATGATACTGGATCATAAATCTAGACGCTTATTTCAATGTTTGATACAAACTTCAAGAGTGTCATGTGTTCCTTTAATATAAGTAGAAGCAATGGTAGAAAGGGCATGTGGATTAGCGAGCCAGTGGACAATGGAGCAATTTGACCATGCCGACAACTGACCATTCTTGCAACTCACTGCGAATTGTGGGACTTTGCACGAAAGTATGCATTTGTTTGTGGAATGTATTCACAAGTAGACGCCAAGGTCTAACATAATTATAGAATATGTATATAGATTTGTATATAGATTCGAATATGAGGGTTTGTAATTGAGGTACCGCCTATTAACGCCAAGAGCAAACAGCCGAAGAGGACTACAGTCTGCGATACAACGCACTTTGTATGGGTGTTGGTATGGATGTTTGTATATGCATGTTTGTATGCATGTTTGTATGGATGTTTGTATATGCATGTTTGTATGGATGTTTGTATATGCATGTTTGTATGGATGGTCGATATGCATGTTTGTATGGATGTTGGTATGGATGTTTGTATGGATGTTTGTATGGATGTTTGTATATGCATGTTTGTATAAATGATTGTATGGATGTTTGTATGGATGTGTGTATGGGTGTTTGTATGGATGTTTGTATGGATGTTTGTATGGATGTTTGTATGGATGTTTGTATGGGTGTTTGTATGGGTGTTAGTATTGGCGTTTGTATGGATGTTTGTATGGATGTTTGTATGGGTGTTTGTATGGATGTTTGTATGGATGTTTGTATGGGTGTTTGTATGGATGTTTGTATGGATGTTTGTATGGATGTTTGTATGGGTGTTTGTATGGGTGTTTGTATGGGTGTTTGTATGGATGTTTGTATGGATGGTTGTATGGATGTTTGTATGGATGTTTGTATGGATTGGATGTATGATGTTTGTATGGATGTTTGTATGGATGTTTATGATGTTTGTATGTATGTTTGTATGGATGTTTGTATGGATGTTTGTATGGGTGTTTGTATGAATGTTTGTATGGATGTTTGTATGGGTGTTTGTATGGATGTTTGTATGGATGTATGATGTTTGTATGGATGTTTGTATGGATGTTTATGATGTTTGTATGTATGTTTGTATGGATGTTTGTATGGATGTTTGTATGGGTGTTTGTATGAATGTTTGTATGGATGTTTGTATGGATGTTTGTATGGATGTTTGTATGGATGTTTGTATGAATGTTTGTATGGGTGTTTGTATGGATGTTTGTATGGATGTTTGTATGAATGTTTGTATGGATGTTTGTATGGATGTTTGTATGGATGTTTGTATGGATGTTTGTATGAATGTTTGTATGGATGTTTGTATGGATGTTTGTTTTGCATGGATGTTTGCATGGATGTTTGTATGGATGTTTGCATGGATGTTTGCATGGATGTTTGTATGGATGTTTGTATGGATGTTTGTATGGATGTGTGTATGCATGTTTGTATGAATGTTTGTATGGATATTTGTATGGATGTTTGTGAATATTTGGATCCCAGTAAATAATAGGTTGCTTATTCGGCATATTAATTAACGAAATATTCATTCTCAAAAAAGACAATTTAAGCAATATATTACAACGTACTACAATGATATTGTTTGAGGCTTTGTCTGCAGGAACTAGTACACATTTAGTATGAATATATTAGATTCCCCCCCCCCCCCCCCCCCCCCCCTAAGATCGCGTTCACTGGAAGATGATGGTCGTGTAATTCGAGTCGTAATATTGTATACCTAATAAGGATATGAAAACAAGCTTGTATAAAGGCTGTTATAAATTCATCTCATTATGCCGATTATTTTGTTAACGGATATAGCACGACGTGGATTGTATTCGTTTATTTACACTAAAAAATCGTTTTATTTATAGAGTAAGACTCTAGAACATGTTTTAAACACCTCAGCGGCCTTATAATGAATGATGTTTTACGTCACATCGACACATACATATGTCATATTGTGTGCAAAACAGATATAAATTAAATAAATGAAAGTGTATTTGGTATTGCTGATATCCCAATTTTTTATTATTTTTTTTCCGTATTTTGTTTGGATTCTGGTTTTAGAGAAACATTATAATTAAACTTCAATTTGCATTAAAATGTTATTTATAAAATCAAATTGTCTCCCTATCTGCCCATATGTTCTTAAATGAGTCGTGTCTTTGTTTAAAGTGTGCATGTGTACCCACCAACACAACACAACTATTGCTCATTTTCCATATGTCCCGTAAAACATAGTATATGTACATATTAAATGTATCCTGATAGTTTTTCTCTAGGCCACGGAATGCATCGAAAAATGATCAACAACCTAGTTTAGTGGATTCGTGAAATATGTGTCATATGAAAGAGCTCGCTTAGTTGCTTCTCTCATCAGTCATTAATAATTAAACGGAGTAGGAGTTTATGCACACAACTCAAACGCAAACATGCCTCCTTTGTAGTCCTTATTACGTACAGACCGTTCGTAACCCTGTCTTCACCACACTTTATGTCACACTTTATGTTATGTACTCGTATTAACCTTTCATTTTATATATGCCGATATTTCGGTTTATAGTGCAGTGCCATTGCGTTTGATTGCTTTGGTTTCTATAGGACCATTTTTAGGCGTAGGTTCTTGTCAAACGACAAGTTTGAGATAGCGTTGTGCAGAGCCTGTCTAGATCATCTGCGACACTCGTTTGTTTTCAAGACAAACGTTGTAATTACAATCAAGACTAGAGCAGTATATGTCGCGGTTATGTACAAGACAACCAATCAGCTACGACGTTGACTGACTGACTGACTGAATATAATACAATCACATACATTTAACATTCCGCCGTGTTATAGGTGTAAGTAGGGCTGCCGTAACTGTAGGTTTTGATTTCAATGCACGATATCGAGTGTTCGATTTCCGGTGCAAGCGAAAACATATTACTTTCCTTTTTTTATTTAAAAAATACTGCATCAATAAAAATAAGTAGTTCAGTAGGAATTTGTTTTAAATCAGTTATTTTCAATAATAGTGGTTTTGTTGGTATTAAGGAAATTTCATATAAATTAACACATATTGTAACACTACGGCCACGCCACTGTACCTAACCTAACAGTTTATAAATGTAACACACTTATAGTTAATGTACACCCCTGTTAATCCCCATCTTAAATGATCATGCAATCGGAGTTTCCAAATCATCTGAACACCTGTTATTGTTTACCTGTTCTAAACTTAGTTTCTCTGGAAGTTTCTGGGGAACTATGAAGTCTGGGAGTTAAGAGGTATTGCAATATTGGGAGAGACCATTCGCCGAAAGGTCTTGTGTGTAATTTATGCATACAATGACGTAATCACCATGGCGTTAACTGTAGTTACACGTATGTGAGGCATGACTAATTGCCGAAAGGTAGATTGTGTAATCTTCTATTATAATACTGAGCGCACGGAAAGTCTAGCGGAGTCGAGAGAGGAGGGTCGAGAGTAGAGGAAGAGTTTCAATAGTTAGTCGGTCTTGAATCCACATGATAGATCCCCGCAGTCTAAGACAGGGTGTGGGAAAAGTTAAACTATACTATTGAAGCTAGTATAGGACGGCAGTTGTTTAGAGTTACATAATTTGAAGATTTGGACATTTGAAAGTTTCTAAATACTATTATACTTTGTGAACCTAAGACATATAATAATAGGCACTATTTATTTAAGTAGTTAACAAATGGAAGTATTGAAAAACCACTATACGAAAAGGATGTACATATACATATATAACAGGATGTTCATAGCGTTCGGACTGTTTTATATGTACCAATAAATTATGGAAATCACAACGCGAAGTCCGGACCTTGTTATTAAATGTACCAAGCATGGCATAGGACCCCGTAGTGCTACAATATATCTTGAACAAAACTTTTTTTATTGCAATAAACAGTTTTGGCCAGGGAAGGTGTGTCTTTGTTTGTGTGTGCATACGTGCGTGCGTGCTTGTGTGTTTGTGTGCCAAATCTCCGGATAAAATCCGTATTCTCCGAATGTTTCAGTCGCTCTCCGGATCTCCGGATTTAAGTTTACAATCTCCGGATTTTCCATTAAAACAAAATGTTCATAATTTGACATCTATACATTCCCAGTTTATCAGTTATTTCCCGATTTGGTCCTGTTACGCTTCCTAGTCAGAGGAATATATACATGTGTCGAATCATGGGGGGTCATCCGTGCAATGCACTGACTGAATATACAATTAACACCTAAGAACATTATTAGTTCCTTCAGTGACATAACTACATGCGTCATGCAGCAATATATGTGATTTCTTGAATTGGTCAACCTAACTCAAGTAGCAAGTGTCAGGAATTAGCAACTCCTTGTGTGTGGTACCACTTTAACAGCTGGTGCTGTGTACGATGATTACTATGTGTATTTTTGACTTTGTATTTGCATTTAGTACGCGTCTGTGTAGAAAAGTAAGTGCACTTTTATAAAGAAATACTTGCGGTAAACTAACTAAACCGTCTTTCTAATCGAATTACTATTCTAATTTATTATTTATTATTTGTTATTTGCATTTAGCATCTGTGAAGAAAGGTAAGTGCACTTTTTTAAAAAGAAATAGTTGTGGTAGAAGTAAAACCAAGTCTTTCTAATCGAATTACTATGCTAATCAAAATATGCATCAAATTGTATTAATTGCATAAATAATTTAAATTTGCGCTTTAAAAAAACAGTGTGAAATCAATTCGCGTGCTCCAGATTTCCATTTGAAATGTACCACGCGCGTTTGAAATCGTTTTGGCAAGCCTGTAATGTGCACTACCATAATTATTTGCTGCATTCTCATTTGTCTCTGTACTGTTTGGTTTATTCTTGTAAATGGAACATTTTCTGTGTGGCGACCTGATTGATAATCCACAACTGTTACTGCTACACCAAGTATGCGTTTCGAATTGCGATCTTATTGCGAAGAATCTGCTGATTTTGTCTTGTTTGTGTTTGTTGCTTCTAAGGGATTTTTATTTCAGTATGTATTGGCATTCACACTAGCGTTTGTTCAGTGCTGTTTGGCGGCCGTAAAAAGTCGCCCAAACTACAAATCAATAGTTCAATACTTATTAATCCTTTGGAATGATCAAACCCAAACCGTGTGGAATTAAAGTCGAATATCTCTTAGGCGTGAGAGGTGTTGCACTTTACATTACGCCTCATGAACAGACACAATAAAACCGAGTCTGCTACTTTTATCTCTTCTGTGTGTTTGCCGCTTCCAAGGGATCCCTTTTTCAGTATTTATATCTAATTTTACCTTGACGTTTTGCGTTTACTTCACTTTCTCAGGAAGTGTATACACCTTAAAAATGTAAGTTATAGTTGTATCTTTGGTAGTAAATCGCAAAGTGACACATACATGGCGACTGCGACCTCTACCATCCCAATAAATGACTTATACCTTATTAACATTTTTGCATTAAGGTCCTTGTCTCATTAAATGTATACACCACATCTTTAAGACGTTGCTATTGTTCATATATTGTGTATTAATTTGCAAAATGCCATTGCATCCGTGGGTGTGACATTGACTCTCCAGACAGATACCTTTTAGGTCACTTTCTCATTAACACATATATGCACACAACAATATTTCAAACTGAATAGTTTGATCTTTCTTCGGAAAGTAAATTGATTCTGTTTGGACATAGTTGTGTTTTTGGAAGTGCATCTTTTGCATACATGGTGTTTTGTCTATGAACATTACTAATTTTTTTTATTGGCGAGATAAACATTGGTTTGATACAATGTCATTTTTGTTGTGAGTTTTGAGTTGTGTGAGGAGAGTTTGTATATCAAATATGGCTGGTTTCGAAACTGATTTCAGCTTTTATCCTGACAGCAATATTTTGATTGGTAAGCATAGACTCGAACATGAAAGAGCTAGAATGATAACAAACCAAACTCTCCAGCGGTCGTTTTTACCACTGACCGTTCCAAGGCGCTAATTCTATTGTCAACCCGTTTTGTATTTGTGATGTTTTATCTTGATTTTTATTCATAATTAAAGTTGTTCTCTGTTTCTGTGTGTGTATGTGGTTGACTGTCGTCCATGAATGTTACTTTTCCTGTTCTATTTTAATCAGTTTTAAATACTTCACTGGTAATACATTTAACTCTGGTGTATCTAGACTGAAATTGCTATGTGTGCAATATGTCCACACGTTATACTATGACGGAGATCATTTCAGTAAACAAACATTGAGTGTTAGGGGAAGTTGGGTATTAGTCGGATGATGGTGGCTATCACACTTGCCTTACCTTTTGTTGATGTTAACATTCTATATAAGTTTCATCCCTTCGGGACTGTATACCATTCGTAGATTTACCTGTGGCTAAGGAGTGTATTAAGAATCTAGTATCAAAAAACATTTTAAATATGACTAAAATGCTTAAAACTTTGCATACAAGCTAATGGAGAGTACTTTGACTTAATGTAAAGAATGTTTTGAAATTATGTACTCTTTGTAGGAAAAACACAAAAATTATATTGAAAACTCCTCGTATATATGCCAATTAGATAAAAGACATGTCAAAAGGATGTTATGAGATGACACGGAACTTACTTGATATCGTTGGTGGTACTGATGATCTGTTGACGAGCTTAACACGCCTACATATATGTCTTTGATTCTTTATATAATGAGATTGCTTGGAAATGACATCGTTTTCTAAAGGTTGGTTGGTTGGTTGGTTTTTTGGTTTGTTGGTTGGTTGGTTGGTTGGTTGGTTGGTTGGTTGGTTGGTTGGTTGGTTGGTGGTTGGTTGGTTGGTTGGTTGGTTGGTTGGTTGGTTGTGTAAACACTTTGGAAAGTGACAGGTGTCCTTGACAATTAAATATAATCATATACCTTATCAGTTAATTTATTTTAATAAAGATAATTAAAACATGCAATCTTCATTTACAGCAGTAGCATAACATGTGATACATCCATTGTTCAATTGACCTGATGGCTATATGACAAGTGTTCACATGTGTCTGCCTTGGTACTCAAATGTATATTCAAATGAACATGTACTTGTAATATATATAGCATTGTCCAATAGAGTATGTTGATTTAAACTTCGAGATGTGCGTAGACCTTCGATATGTTTAAATTAATCAACGAGATGAGACCATACTCTATTTGTTTTGTAGGCTGTCCATTTCATCGGTCTGCCATTCCCTTTCATCAAATATATGGTAGTTAGTGTGCATCCGTTATCTGACAGTTGTTATTTGCAATTAAAAAATATACCTGCAAATGCAAAGAACATTCCAGCGACCATGCTACAGATTTTGTTTATTGATAACGTGTTAAATAAGAAAGACACATTGTTACGCATTTCCTTATATTTTGCCTTGTTCCTTTCTATATATAAATTCCAATACCTTTGTATAAGGTCTGATCTCGATACCATGTAAAGAATGAATAGCATGTAAATTAACGAACTACATGAGATCATACTCTATCTAATACTTAAATCATAATGTTAAGTTGTATAAACATTTATTTGAAATTTAGATCAGAATGTTTAGTTGTATAAACATTTATTTGCAATTTAGATCATAATGCTTAGTTGTATAAACATTTACTTTAAATCAACTATAAACGTATAAATCTTCAAAAAATAGATTATCTTAAATAGAATAATTTTACAAGTTTTATCAGTTTATATTTTAAAATGCATTAAAAAAACACACTCAAGTTTACCTGTTTAGGATTCCATTATAATTATGGATAATTATGCTGTTTTTGTTCGAAGCACTTGTACGAAGCTTTGGAATTGGTATATCGTTTACGAATATATACGAAATAAACAATAAGATAAAGGACCAGTGGAAAGGATGTTATATGATATGGACATTATTTTATATGATTGGTGGAACTAATGATCTGTTGACGAGCTTTAGTGTAACACGTCTACACAAAGACACACACACACACACACACACACACACACACACACATATATATATGATGCTTTATATCTTTATATTACTTGGAAATGAAAACATTTTCAAATGAATGCATCTAAATGTTGTTTATTCATTATGTTGGTGGGGTTTGTTGGTTCATTTGTTTGTTTGTATTTGTTTGTTTGTTTGTTTGTGTGCTTGTTTGTTTGTTTTTGTTTCAAATTGATTGGTTGTTTGTTTAGTTGTTTGTTTGTATGGCTGTTTTGCTTGTTTGTTTGGTTGTTTGTTTGTTTGGTTGGTTGGTTGGTTGGTTGGTTAGTTGGTTGGTTGGTTGGTTGGTTGGTTGTTTGATTGGTTCGTCGGTGTTTTGCTTCATTTCCAGCATTTTCTATTTCTCTGGAAGGCATTTGTGTGAATACTTTTGTAAAGTGACAGGTGTTCGTGATCGTTAAATATAATTATATACCTTATCAGACAATTTATTTTAAGAAAGATAATTAAATACAAGCTTCATTCTAAGCAGTAACCTAACATGTGATACATCCTTCATTAAATTGACATTTTGGCTTATGACAGGTGTTAAAAACATGCATATTCAAAGTAACATGTACTGTAAGACATGTTTATTTAGCGCCAAGTTGTCCGTTTGATAATTCAAAATGTCCGCGAAGAGAAGAACGATTTTCTTACCAAAAGTCATCCATTGTCTAGTAATAATAGCAATGCAACACAGTTGTATTGATAGGATAAGTGAATGATTAACAACGAAACCTAAACTGCCGCGAGGTTGATGACCTATCGAGAATAATCGGGTGAAATGGAATAATCGAAAATTGCCGGAATTATGTGGAGCAAGAGAGAGAGAGAGAGAGAGAGAGAGAGAAATTCCATTGCCGAGCTTTATCATTGCGCTTATATGCCAGAAACCATCGAAAATCGTCCATTGCGCTAAATTTTGACTACCCTAAATAATCATTTATATATATATAGTATGGTCTTATAGAGTTTGTTGATTTAAACATCGAGATGGGCGATGTCAGACCTACTCGGTCATGCTTTCTGTCATTTGGTGAGTGAGGCTGCGCTGCATAGGTTAAATATATTTAGAGTTTGAACTCCCCGGTGGTCCCTTTTGCCATCGTTTAGTGCAGGTTCAAATCAGATGACGGACACAATTCTCTTTTTTTTAACTTGTTTAATGATATAGTTTCTATCTTTAGTGATCAGAGACAATGACGTTGCTGCTACTTGCATTCATGTTCCACTGGAAAGGGCGATAGTCGTGCATGTACATGCACGAGAAAACTGATACCAACAAGTTCCATGTGGAAACTGTCATTTACCCCTAACATAAATAAATGCCGAATGAAAACATCGATAGCACCGTGTGAGATTCGAACCATAGCTGGTTACCTTATTATGAGTCCAACTGAAGACTAGTAACCACTACGCCATGCGCTCCAGACGTCTAACAGTTTACATTATAGTATACTATCGTATGACTAAAATTGCACTATATATAAACACTTGTTTTACATGTAAGTGTTTATATTATTGCATTGTATTGAACCAAAACAACGCCAAAGTATAGTGTCCGCTCTGTATATCAGCCAAAGCATAGAGTCGGTCGGTTTGACCTAGTAGAGTTTCTTCGATCAACTTTAAAACTAGGAGTTGTGCAATAAAAAGACACTTAACTTATCTTAATATTGTGGTACTGTATTGTTTATGACAATCAGAAAAGGACACAAATAATTGATAAGGACACATCATATCAAAATAGAATGTATGCAAATGTCTGATACAGAATAAGAAGCTATTCCGCTGCCTTTCTTATGTAACTCTTTACAAAGTAACCCCTGCTAAAATGTATAAAATCAATATACATGTGTGTACCAATGTAGCTGCATGTTGAACACATGTCAGGTAACCAACAGGTCAGTTTTAGAATGACGAATCACGTTTTATGCTACTGCAACACTTTAATTATAAATAAATTTATTTATGCGCAAAATGAGAATATGAATAATTCCAGAATTGCTCTGCGCCAAGTAAGACTTGTTAAAATGCGGTGTTCTCAAAATGCTCGGTTCAATTCCGGAATCGTCCGTGCGCAGAGTAGGGATTTGGACAAAGTAGGAATATGTTGGATCCAGTTGTTAATTATGATACTGACGGCAAAGGCCTTTAATAATCAAACCTAAAATAAAAACAATAAATTATGTTTAAAGTGAAAGTTTACACGTGATACAACGTGTGTTTGTCTCCTCATTTTCTATAAAATAATATCTACTATTTATTACAATACTTCAAATGTGATAACCTGGAAGCAACAAACACAAACAAGAGACAGAAGTATCAGACTCGTTTGTATCGATTTTGTTCCTGAGAGGTAACTATAAGATGCAACACCTCTCATGCCTGCTAGCACAGGCTTAAGCGATATTCTATCTTAAAGCAACACAGAATGGCTTTGATGATAAACAAGGATCAGTAAATGATAACACTACTGATTTGCAGTCGAGGCGACATTTTACGGCCGCCACACAGCAAAAACAAACGCTAGAATTAATTTCAATAAATACTGAAAAGTTGATCCCCTGGAAGCAACAAACATAAACAAGATAGAAAAATAGCAGACTTGGTTTGATTGAGTCTGTTGATGAGAAGTAATTATAGGATGCAACACCTGTCACACCTCCTAGCACCGGCTTAAGCAATATTCTACTTTAATGCAACACAGAATGGGCTTGATGATCCCATAGGACAAGTAAATAATAACTGATTTGTAGTTGGGTCGACATTTTACGACCGCCACACAACACTAAACAAACGCTAGTGTCAATGTCAATAAATACTGAAAATGTGATCCCTTGGAAGCAACACACACAAATAAGAGAGAAAAGTAGCAGACTTGGTTTTAATGAGTCTGTTCATGAGAGGTAATTATATGATGCAACACCTCTCACACCTCCTAGCCCCGGCTTAAGCGATATTCTACTTTAAATCAACACAGCGTAGGCTTGATGATCCCATAGGACCGGAAAATAATAACACTACTGATGCGTAGTCAGGACGACTTTTTACTGCCGCCACAGAGCACTAAACAAACGCTAGTGTCAATGTCAATAAATACTGAAAAGGTGATCCATTGGAAGCAACAACCACAAATAAGAGAGAAAAATAGTAGACTCTGGTTTATTGAGTCTGTTCATGAGAAGTAATTATCAGATGCAATACATCTGAAGCCTCCTTTCACCGGCTTAAGCAATGTTATACGTTAAACAAAATAGTCTTGACTCCATATAAGGCTCGCTTTATTTCGAATTCTAGTGCCTGCACCACAACAAACATCTCCAAACTTTTAACTTCTTGTCTTACTGCCGTTAAAGATCACGTTAAACTATATTGTGATAAAACTTATTTTGGTCTATAAAAAATTCAGGAGACGTTCTTGATAAAATGTTCAAGAGAGGTCAAGTTTCATCAATAAGCACTTATGACTTCTCTGCACTATATACAACCTTACCACATCACCTTATTAAAGACAAGCTAATTTCTCTTATTCAAAAAACATTTGCTAGAGAAAATACTACATTTTTGGCATGTAATAATATAAAAGCGTTTTTTACTAACGGCAGTTTTGACAATTATACTATGTGGACTTGCTATTAAGTTTGTGAAGCACTCATCTTCCTATTAGATAATATTTTCGTCGGGTATGGAACCACCGTTTATAGAAAAATTGTTAGTATCCGAACTGTGCACCACTTGTCGCAGATTTGTTCTTATTTTGCTATGAAAGGGATTTCATGTTGAGTCTTTCGCCAGATACCCAGGCAGATGTTATTGAAGCCTTTAATGATACCTCTCGGTATCTGGATGACATATTGAACATTGACAACCCTTTCGTTCCAACTATGGTTAATTATATTTATCCTAAAGAACTTCAGCTTAACAAAGCTAATATATCTGATCTTAACGCTTCTTTTCTTGATTTAGATCTCTCGATTGAAAATGGTAAAATGATTAGCAAAATCTATGACAAGAGAGATAATTTTAATTTTGACATTGTTAATTATCCCCACTTGGATGGGGATGTTCCCCGAGCAACTTCTTATGGGGTATATGTGTCTCAACTTATTTGTTTTTCTAGAGCTTGTACTCGAGTTGAGGACTTTAATATTCGTAATCTTTGTATAACTAAAAAGTTACTCAATCAGGGTTACCGTTACCATAAACTTCGTAAAAACTATTGCAAAATTTTATTATCGTAACCCTGATCTTCTTTCCAAATATAAAAGTAATTTAAGGACTCTTCTGCGACAAGGACTATCACAACCTGACTTCTATGGTGATGAGATTTATAAACTTCGTAAGATTCTAG